>JANHFJ010006659.1:19297-29324 GCA_032468195.1 Cerberus rynchops | reverse complement strand
AAAAGGAGCTCAGGAGAGCTTCACACTGTCCTCCCAAGCTCTGTTTTCATGGTAGAGGGTTGCAGGAGGCCGAGGCAGCCAAAAACAGAACTCGGGAGCCCATTTTCACTGGCACAGCACGTGGGTTACCACAGGTGCCCCTGACATGAGTGATGTCAAGCTGGCCATGCCCCCCCTGGCCCCCCCAAGGTCAAACACAACCCTGATGCAGCCCTCAATGAAATCAAGTTTGACACCCCTGGTGTAGCATTGTTATTGTTCACAATGTTGCGTGGGCGGATTAAGCTCTGATGCAGTGGATGTCCTTTCACATCTGAAAACCACAGTCTTGTTGAATGAGCACACATACATCTCCATCTTGAATCTGTACAAATGACATACTCCAACCTTCAAACTAAAATGGCAGTTGCTCCAGAGTCAGCAAGTCTCAGATCTTGATTAAAATACGGTATGCAAAGGAAGGAGGCTGTATTTGTGTGCTCATCAATCCACTTCTTGGGTTTTCTACATCATATGAATTCAGTCAGCAAGTGTAAGAGAATTATGTATGCTCCAGCATTGGAACTGTGATTTTTGTCTTTGTCAGTTTAAATCTGTGCACATCAGGTATGATGGGCATCATTTATGGGAGAGGAGTTGCCGAGATAGTGGCCACAATTACATGATCAAAGCCTTGCCCTTTTCACAAGTGACAGCAGTAGCAATAGCACTTAGACTTATATACCACTTCACAGTGCTTTACAGCCCTCTCTAAATGGTTTACAGAGTCAGCCTATTGCCCCCAACAATCTGGCTTCTCATTTTACCGATCTCTGGAACGATGGGTCAACCTTGAGCCGGTGAGACTCCAACTGTATGTGGGGCAGGGCTTCAATTGTATAATCATGGAGACCATCTCACTTCTTTGACCCTCTCTGCAGACAGGAAGGGATCTGGAATTAATAGATCTATGAAAATTGTTCACTGTCTATAGCAGACGCCAATGATCCTGAACAAAACTATTTTGGTGCTGGTGGGAAAAGAAATAGCAACACATAGGTGCCAAAATGCCCTAGGCCTAGGAGGAATCTGTAGAAGTTTTATTGGGGCAATCAAAGCAATGAAATAGCAGACAAAATGCAAAGGGCACTGAAAGTTGAAGTTAAGCGATGCCAGTAGCAAAACCATGCAGAAATCAAGGTAGATCTGGTAGGGGGGGGGTCTGATTAAATGGAGAAAGGGAAGACTCTGGATTGAGAAGCAGGTGATCCGGTGAGTCTAAAGTGGGAATCGGAACCCCAAGTGAAGGCAGATTAAAGATGTAGCAAAGGGGCAATAAATATTGATACTACTCTTTGTAATATCACCCCATGGGAAAGAATCTTTGCCGGATGTTCAGGCCTGAGAACTACAGGAGCTGGGAGAGCTGTTTTGACAGCAAACAATACACAAGAGGCCAAAAGAATTATACGTTCTTCAAGCAAACCGGAATGCAGAAGCAGCAATAGCAGGCTCCCAGCCTGGGAACAACAGCCTCTCGGAGGCTTTAAAAAACCTGAAACATAACCCTTTTATATAGACTCAGCTAAAAAGACGCAGCTGGTTCAGCAGTTCATGTCTTGGAAAACAGGGTAATACCTTTTCAGAAGAGAATTAAGGGGAAAAGATTTAATAATAATATAAAAAGAATCTCATTCGCGTGACCGGGTTTTGTTGTGGTGGTGAACCCGGCAGCCTCCACCACCAATAAGGGTAGCCAATGATTTGGTTCCCAAGGTTCTTAGGAAGATTAGGAGGCAGGTGAAAAATTAGAAGCATCCAAAGGCTGTGATCTTAAATGGCCAACCTTGCTGCATCTGGTGCCTTATTTTATTTATTTATTTTATTTTATTTCCATGATTTGTATACCGCCCCCTCTCCTTAGGGACTCGGGGCGGTTTACAGCCAATAAAATAAGCATAAACAGTTTACTCCATAAAAACCAATTTAAAATAATTAAATAGCAGCTGATCAATTAAACAGTTAGATTTAAAATTAACTTTAGAATCAATTTAAAATAATATTAAACAATTAAATGAACAATTTAAATATAAAATAAAATTAAGTTTAAATTTAATTTAAAACCCTCAGGTGTCAGGCCAGCCCAGCCCACTGAAATAAGTGGGTCTTCAAGGCACGTCGGAAGCACCGGAGATCCGTAATAATACGAATCTCCGGGGGGAGTTCATTCCACAGGGAGGGCGCCGCCATAGAGAAGGCCCGTACCCTCGGGGATGTCAGGCAACATCACCCCGATGATGGAACCCAAGGAGGCCAACTCTATTGGAACGCACTGGTCGGCTGGAGGCTGATGATGGCAATAGGTGGTCCCGTAAGTACCTTCCAGATGTGCTAGATACCCTTCATGTTGCAGCCTCCCACCAGGTCTGGGAAAAACTCAGTGTGAACTTACCGAAGAATAAATCTCATTGGGTTCAGCTGGGGAGACACAGAGTTGAACCTGTCTTGGAGTAAGCCCAAGGGCAAGATCTTTGTCCATGAGGAAACAATGCTTGTGATCATTCGGAAATCTACCATACCAATTTTAATATGAGCATGCATTAAAAAGTAAAATAGGTTGTAAGTCTGGGGCTGTGGGCTATATTGCACTCAGAGTAGTGATAATGGAAGAGATGGCCATTTAGAATCTACCAAACAGTGAGGACAATTAACAGTGAGGACAATAAACCAGTGGAACAACTTGCTGTCAATTGGTTTATTGACAGTGATGTGATTGCTTCATCACTGGAAGTTTTTAAGAAACGCAGAGCACTTATCAGAGCCTTCCCCAAACTCCAGGACTGGCCCATGCGCACCCCCAACCTTCTCACTGTCTGAGTCTGCCACCAGCTCCACTGGTTGCTGGTGGGCCACAACAGGTAATTTATGCAGTTTTCATAGAAGTGTAAAATGAACTTGGTCCAGTATCTCACTTAGCAATTTGACCACTGAATCTGGTATCAGTCACAACTTCCAGACCAAAGTCGATATTTAGAGCATGTTTTAAGCATGAGGTTACCAGAATATAAGCAGAAGTAGCTAGGCCATGCTCATCCAAGGACAAACTTATTTGGTGCCGGTATTACTTAGGCTATCTGGGTTCCGACTTCAGTGATAATCCTAGCCATCTCTCCATACGATGGCACTATTATTTCTGAGCGATTGCAGCCCAATTTACCATAGAAAGGCAGACTTCCTAATTCCTGTACCCATCCGTAAGATCTCTATTATGCTTTAGCATCTGTGATCTGTGAACCAAGGTTTATGGTTCAGCATACTGTGTGAATCCAACCAACTGTGGTCTACATTCACTCAACCAATAAAGCATGGCTAAGTATGGATCCAGTTAGTGGCTCACAAAAGACCTCAGTTCCCGTTAATGTCTTTGCTTCTTTGATGCTTCATAATGGATAACAATATCCTAACACTAAAATAGTCTGTTTTGCTACTAGCCACCAACTCCCCATGACCAGATGAAAGCCCAGGAAGCAAAAGCAGAAGTAACAAGAAGGTCTATGCAGTGGCCATCCATTAGTCATCTCAACTACAGGCTCCTATCACCAACCAAAAGAACAGGTGATGTAAAGGAAGAGAAAGATGGCAAGCCTAAAATACTTCTTTTGCCAAAACAACAAAATTTCAAGTGCTTTTTTGCTTATGGGAAGAAAAAGTTGTTGGGCAGAACTAAGGACTTTTACTTGGCCACTTGAGACAAGGACTTTACTTGGCCAGTTGTCATCTACTTGTCCAGGTAAGAACATGTTCTCTTAAAAATAAAATGTTGCCTTAAAGTTTTTTCCCCAGGTAAGATGTGTTGGAAGTGGGCAGCAATTTTTTGAATTCTCTGTTGTGACTAATTCATCTGATGGGGCACCTAGTTGGGGAAGGCTGCTTTAGATCTTAAAGAATCTCCACATTTCCTAGAAGCCACAAATCATCTTGATATTATGCAGTAAATATAATATGACCCGAGCTTCAACCTTCTGCAATTGGATCCGTTCTATTTTCTCCATTGGATGAGGTACCTGGTTGTTTTAAAATACATCTTCTAACAATCATACCAACAGTCGCTGGATAACAGTCTAAAAGCTTTTTCACTTGCCAGAGACCAATTACCGGTATTCATTTTCAAAAATAAATCAAGATCTGATTAAACATTTTTTCCCATTAAGGGATGTACTCTGAAGTGTATTGTGATAGTGCTATAAGATTACCTACAAGGATGCTTGGCCTGCAGATTTTTTTCAAGGCGCTTGTTGAGAATAGTTTCATATGGCTGATATATTAAGATTGTGTGAGTCATTAGGATTTATGTGACTGATACTTTGAAAATATCGTCCATGCATGTTAGTTCAGGAACAGGTCACAGACTTGGGTTATTGTAGAAGAGAATGTCATTTCTAATTGGGGGATTTTTCCTTTCCTCACAATGCCATAGAGTGATTGAGAACATGTTATAATTTAAATCAATATAATTTAAATCATAATTCAACATAAATTAACTCATTCCCCAAAGACGAGTGAATGGAGTAATTTAGAATTCCAAGTCTATCTTAGACTTTGATTTAGATCAGTATTTCTCAACCTTGGTGACGTTAAGATGTTTGGACTTCAAATCTGACTCCAACCAGCTTTGCTGGCTGGGGAATTCTGGGAGTTGAAGTCCAAACATCTTAACGTTGCCAAGATTGAGAAACATGGACTTAAAGTAACATTATTGTCACTTTAAATGTACACTAATCGGCATACATTAAAATGAAAATGTGTTACATACAGTTGTCAAAGGGTCATCACCTCCAATATATACTACATAAACTTAAGCAGTAAACAAATAAGTAAATAAATAAAAAGTTATGCATGTACCCATATACCCACATATATTATATGACATGGAGAAACAACCCAGTCTAGTTCAGATGTGCACATGTACATGGCGAGAAAAACGAATCCTGCGAGTTTAACAGACAGATGGCATAGGATTCAAAGCTGTTACAGAATCGGGTAGTCCTGCTAGAAATACTTCGAATCCTCCTCCTAGAAGTGGGGAGCAACAGAGATCGACTGCAAAGTGGGTATGTGGAGTCTCTAACAATGCTTTGAGTTCTAAGCATGTAACGCTTATAAGCAGTATCCTAAATAATGGGAAGTTATTACTTTTTAATGAAAACTAAGGATGTTTTGTTTGGGATCAGTGGTTTATGAGACAATCAGGTTTCTGATTGTCATATGTATGGTAACACTGTCTTTATCTTTGGTAGAGTCTGATTTGGGGTGGGGTGGGGTTATTGACGTGTTGCTGTGCAGAGCCATACAATATCAGTTATGTAGACTTATGTGTTGTATAAATAAACAAACCAATAAACCTGCAATCTTGTGGGGAGGAGAAGGCAGATCAGAAGATCCCCTGATCCATGAGTTCAACATCGGGGGCGTGGGGGTGGTGTGGTGGAATACGAAGAGCCAGATTGCAGATATGAGCAAGTGAAGAACAAAACTAGAGAGTGAATCTTTAAACTACAGGTCAATATGATTACTCTTCCACCATATTAAAGATTACAGTTTTGGAGATCTGGAGGACATATGCTATTCTGCACTTGAGCATCTCTGCTGTTGAGCAGCCAGCCTTCCAATCTACCAGCTTGCCATTTTGTTGGGGGAGGTGTGTGTGTGTGTGTGTGTGTGTGTGTGTGTGTGTAAAATTGTCTCAATTTCGTCTTCCACTATCTGGAATGGAAGAAAATAAATTCAACTAGTCCAGCTGATGGAAATGTTGGAATCGTTTCCAGGGCCTATAGAAGAAGTCCCTTCTGTTGCATCATTTCCATATTTGCCCCTGACATGCCCCCTGTTTTTTTCTGGTTTGTTCGCTGTGATGGCAGAACTCTGGGGCTGATTTCCCCATTTTTCCTAGATTTGGAGCGTGGCGAGGCAAAGGGGGTTCTTTTCCTTAAATGGAGTTTATCATAGGATTGATGTGACAAGTTTTGATTGTTTACCGCTCAAAATGGTAGGAAATTATGCCACTGATTTTTATCAATTATGGTCCAACAGTGCCACAAAAAAGCTGCCATCCCCAAATAAACATTTCTGCATGCACAATTGCTGTTTAGTTCTTGCTACAACTCCAGCAAGGACATTCCTCCAGACCCTGTGCACTCACACACACAAGCCATTTGTCACCGCCATAAAAATTCCTGACTCATCTTAACTTCTGGCTTAGAGATAGGAAATAGCATAAAGGCACACTTAAAACAACAACAACAACCCCACAACCCTTTTCTACGCAGAGATTAGAAAAGAGATGAAGAGGCATTGTAGCATCCCTTGTTTTCCTTCCTTCCTTCCTTCCAACTCAGTACAAGAAGATCACAAGGTTGTGAGTGCTGTGTTTGGTGTGCACGTTCCTTCCCCTCACCCCCTTTCTTTCTTTTAACCTATATTTGGATGTGAACTCTGAAGCCTTGGAGCATTTGAAATAGACAAGGAATCTTTGGTCTTGTCACAAATGCTGCTACAACTTGTCCCAAGGAAGCTTTTAATAACGGGGTCAGGTAGAGTTCAAAGAACTACCAGCCCAGCAGCATTTCAGCTACGTTAGGTGCTCTCTTTCCACTGATTTGGACATCCCTCCCTTTCTGTTATTAAACGAGTCATTTTTACAACATCAATAAAGAACTTTCCTATCCAATTGCCCCGGACAAAGGCCTGAAAGCCAGGTTTTTAAAACTATGAAAACTTTGTGTTAAGTTCATGTTAGATTGTTTTTGCTGTGTCAAATATTCATTGGAGTTCAAAAGTTCAGATGAACCATGAACCTTGTCATTTCACAGCAGGTCGTTCTACAAATATAAACCAAATATAGTGGGTGAGAGTGGGTGGGTGTGTGAGTGGGTGGGATGGGAGAAGAAGAGATGGCCCATGCACCTCAATATTTAGGGCGCCTTTCATTTGGTCTCTCCTGGTACATATTTGTGTAACATTAACGATGTTTGCATCAGGTCGCACAAAGGCAGTAAGAATGGACCTTTTGAAAATCAAATAATTTCTCAATGGTTGAAAAGAGATGAAGTATTCAGAATGACACACATTCAACGGCGGGTCCTTAATGCCTAGCTAAACCCAGCTAATCTGCTTAATAAATTGTGAAGTCTTCTATGTCTTACAGTCTCAGCAATAGTTTTTCTCCAGTCTGGGTCATGATCAAATATCCAAACAAATAGGTCATGACTACAGATTGGTTTTTAAAGTTTGGATCCCTGCTGTCTTTGCGATACGGTCTCTTCACCTGAATCTCTATGGAAGGACACATGGGGCTTCAAATCGGGAAGATCAAGGACATTCCTTCTCCATATTTTGAAGACAAAATAAAAACAGAAACCTATGGAGAAAGTCACCGGGACTAGGACAATATGAAACTTGTTTTAAAACTATAAAACCAAATACGCAAAGATTTTAATACAAATCATGTGATCTCTTTTAAACAAAGACAAGGTCCACTGAGCCTTGCAGGGTTACAGTCTAAGAGAAATGTTTTATATAGAGGAAGCAGCCCAAACAACCAACTTCCACGATAATTAATAGTTACACAGAAGAAGTAATATCAACAAATGTTAGCTTCCCTGCCTCCATCTTTCAAGCCACATGTGTTAAATTTTGCACAACATTGAGAGCCATGTTGTAGTATCTAGATTGTTTATATATTAATTCCAGTCCCTTTGGAATACCATCAAAGACCGCAGATAATTTTATAACCGTTCTGTTCATTTTCAAAATGTTAATTTAAAATGAAGAAAAAAGCAGTAAAGTCTACATTTCCCCAACATGATTTCCCCTGAAAAAGGCAGTGCATTTTCTCCTAGTAGCATTCCACAAGTAAAATGGAAAATGCTTCAACTTTCTATATCCAACAGCAGAAGGAAGCTGCAATACCCACCGTGACCTCTCCTAATGTAGTCGTAATTATAATTTACTTCTGAAGCAGCTATTACATTTGAAGAAAGACCATACGACCACCGCTCACATACAAAAGAGCCCGAGATGCTTCTTGATTTGGTTTTCCAAAGGTTATGAGAAAAAAAAGTTTCAACAGGAAATGATGACTGGGATAACTTTACTAATACATATATATTTAAAATATAAAAGCTCGATTTCATTAAGGAAGATCAATGATGCATTTATGACAGTGGCATCTAAGCTTTAGTCTCAGATGAAAAGTGTGAAGAATGAATGTCAGGCAGGATCTGATTCAATATAAGGAAATTTGCACTTAAGATGCCTTTCTTAGATAGGGGCTAAAATTAATTTAATTTTTATTTACTGGAAGAAACCATGAAACAAAAATTTTACAGCAGTGCTTTCAAAGTTCTGGAATGCCCTTAACACACAATCTTGTTGGGCATCTTGCCTAGCCATTTTTTAAAAGAAATGTTTTGCAAACTGGATTATTGAGCAAGATTTCATTCTTGAATTGAAATGAGTTCTGCCTGTATGTTTTATTTTGCTGGACTTTATTGAAAATTCTATTTGTCATTGTGATCCTTTTTGGGAGATATTTTTAAATATATATAAATTAACGTTTCAATTAAATAAACTCTGTATGCTAATGAACCTTATTGCTTCATCTTCTGAGCAAGTGCCTTGCAAATGTGTTGGATTGCGATTCTCATCATTCACAGCCAGCATGACAAATTTCATAGACAGGAGCCCAATTCTTCAAGAAGGTAACCAGTTAGGAAATGCTATCTTTTAAAGTTACAATGCATGAAGTTCCCATTTCTTTAGTTAAACCATAGAAGTCATAGATTCTTATTAAGAATTATCTTTCTTTTCCAATACGGAAGATGGATCACAGTAAATAATGAAAAAGTGGTATAAGTATACCACTGTCAACTTTACCATGTGTTCCCATTTAAGATTTTGAATAATCTTTGCCATTTATTCTCATACTTGCCCTCTCTGCTTTGTTCTTTTCTTCTAAATTGAGGTTCTACAATTTTGGTTCCATTCAGCACTATTTCATACACTTCTTTCATTTACTCTACACACAGACAGGTTCAGAAGAAAGATATTCTAATTACTCATTGGATTATATACATTCGGAATCCCTTTACTTGCTGCCATGGATTTCTTGTTAACCATTACTCACTTCCTTTGTGCTATGCCCGTTCCAAGGATTTGGGAAATTCTTTGGGAATGTTTCTTTGATAGAAGACTCTCAAGAAATAGAATGCAAAATCCTTCTGCCCACGACTTCTTCCATTTCTACTAAATGATGAGAACTCCATTATTTTAAAGTATTGAAATAATTTTGTTTGGCCTTTGCATTCAACAATCTATTACATCACATTTCCAGGTTTCTTAGGAAGACTTTGTAAGAGGACAATCATGCCGGCTTATGGTATTTAAAATCAGAAGGAGTGATTGAACGTATGCCTTTTAATAAAATTTGGTTGTCTCAAAAGGTGCTACCAAATTCTTCTAAATTTTGGGGAAGACTCCTGTGTGAACTAGACTGCAAGTGCCAGTTAGAGAAGACATGGAGCCTTTTGTCATTTCCTTTCAAGCATGCACTGACATGATCTGGCCACCTTTTCTTGTTGGCCAACATTTCTTGTTGGGTGTCTTAATGACATTGCCTCCAACTACTTCCCTGTAGATGGTTGAATGCAAAGGCCAAACAATATACTTGAGGCCTCCTAGTAGCATTCTTAGCTGTTGAAATATCCTTTCAAGTGATTTAAAACATGTTATAAACAGATATCATCCTCCAGAATTGCTGGATTATAACTCCCTTAATAATCAATTCAAGTTGTACTGAGTTTGTAGTTTATTATGAATAGAGGCTACAAGTTTAGGAAAAGTTGTTTGACCAATATTAAACCTACTTTCATATGGGTTACCAATATTGGCCCTAACAGATAAATTCTTACAACAGGGACTCCTAATTCCCAGACCAGGGACCGGTCCCGGTCTGTGGCCTGATAGGAACCAGGCCACCCACTGGAGGTGA
>JANHFJ010006658.1:12883-27660 GCA_032468195.1 Cerberus rynchops | reverse complement strand
AAAGACACAACCTAGAACTAAGGAGATATTTCCTGACAGTAACAATTAATCAGTAGAATGGCATGCCTCCAGAAGTTGTGAATGCTCCAACACTGGAAGTTTTTAAGAAGACATTGGACAATCATTTGCCTGAAATTGTATAGGGTTTTTAGCCTGAGCAGGGGGTTAGATTAGAAGACCTCCAAAGTCCGTTCAAACTCTGTTATTCTGTTATTCCTTGAGACCATCATACAAGCTAAATTTAAGGGAACATGGTCAAGGGTTCCCATCCAAGAGGCAAATCAAAAGAACTAACGAATCTTTTCTAAAACTTGTAATTCTGGCATTTTAAATCTAAATATAGATTTATAGATTATATAGATTATAGCCCTCTCTAAGCAGTTTACAGAGTCAGCATATTACCCCCCAAAATCTGGGTCCTTATTTTACCAACCTCAGAAGGATGGAAGGCTGAGTCAACTTTGAGCCAGTGAGATTCAAACTGCCAAATTGCAGGCAGCCAGCTGTCAGCAGAAGTATCCTGAAGAATTGCACTCTAACCACTGCACCACAGCAGCTCTTCATGGAAGCAAAAAGCAAGTATCATATTCACTTAGGTTTTCCTGCTTTCTCCTAACCTTCTCTTAAAACTAATCTTAGATTCAGATTTTTGCAATTTTAAACTCATTTTGGGATGGATCTATATGTATATCCTATGCAATCTTTGAAATGAAGATTGAAAGTTGGAAAAGTATTATTGAAAAGTTTGAAAAGTGTTATTAAGAGTTTGAAAAGTGTTATTGCTCATTTTCAGAATAAGGCAAAGCAATACAATTTCTATGGTTGTCACCAAATCGCAACATTTATGCAAGAATTATAAGCTTTAACTATACTATATAATTATAACTATAACCACTTTAACTATAACTCTATTGTTATTTCCTGGTACTGTTCAGATCAAACAGATCATGCATAAAACTGTGCTATCAGTATCTCTTTTACAGGCTACAAAACCCAGCTTTCCTGATCATGACTGAATGGTTCCTGGAAAAAGTAAGGTGAACATTGGAGATATCTGTTAATTTCAGAGCCAATTTGTCACTGACTTCTTAAAACAGTTCCTTCAAGTTTTCTCCAGTTGCTAAGGAACAGTCTTATGCAACATAAAGTTCAGACTAGCAACATTGATTAGAATGAAGAATGTGATTTTTTTAAAAAAATTGTGGATTTATTTTTAACTTATGAAATCTAAATTAAAATAGGGATATGCATTTCTTTTTTGGGATAAAACATATGCACAGCTCTAAAGTTACCACACATTGAAGCCACTTTCCAAAGAATGAGTAACATTCAGTATCATTTTATGCTTGTTCTTATTCTAGAACTAAAAAACGGATTTCGTTCATTTTATTAACTGTTGTTTCCAAAATGTTCATGAATGAAAGTCTTCAGCTGTATTGTTAGCCAAAAGGTATATTTGATTTTTACAATAAACAGAAACACTTTGCAAGTTTAACTGCTTTAATGTGGCTCTATAGACAGTATAATAGCATGGAACGTGACACACAGGTATTCATTGGCTTCTCATCGCATTTCAATACATTGTACGAAAGTTTATGGAGTGTCACCTCCCCAGTCAGAAGCTAAAAGTAGGCAACGACACAAAATAAAGATTTCATAAAACTTTTTTTTCTGTAAAGCTTTACCTCTACAATAGCTTTTTTTGGCACAGAGGCCATATATGTATGCCCTGTTTAAATTATGAAGGTTGGACAACATGAAACTCACTGTGCTGAGATCTAGATCAGACTTAAGTAGCCACAATGTTTTTATTTCCTATCACTTCAGGGTATGGGAGCCCTACCTTTTTTTTTTACATCTGGCCAGAACCATGGTTCAAGAAAGTGAGATCCTAAGTAGGATCCTAAGATAAATGCCATATAATGCAACTTCCTGGTTTTGAATGGATTAATTGGGTGCCATCAACTTAGTGTTGATACTTTGTGACCAAATCCAGATGGAATACTTACTTTAAGTATATTTCTTTAAATGAATATATTTTTCCATCATGGTAGTAACATTTTACTTAAGATTACATGACAAAAATTAATGATGGTAAGGTGACCAGGCAACCCCATGCTTTGGAGAAAAACTGGGTACTTCAGGATATATTACAACAGAAGTCTTCTAAAGCAGACAAATCTTCTGATCTATTGAATGATTTTCCCCTTCTGTTTTTTTATCTTTTTTTTTTTTTTACTAAAAATGACACCATAGTACTGCCTTCATTTTACAGGGGAATATTTGACATATCTGTATAGTTTCCTTTCCTTCAGTAACAGGAGAGAAAGAGGGAGAAAGAAATTAAAAATTTATCTCCTCCCAATTTCTTACTGTTTCCCAGGTTATCTTGTAGTTTGCAGCCTTCACAATTGCTTTTCTAAAGGGAAGAGACTACTGGAGAAAACTGAATGCCACTGAATAAATTCTCCAGTTTGACCTTGGGGAGAGCACTCTTGCTGATACCATATCTGGCTAATGGTTAAAAATGTTCTTGCCTGCACAACTGTTCCAGGTTTGGAAAACATATTTTTCTTCTATGTCTATACACATTCTAAACCAAGAGCAGCTCTAAATTCAGCAACAGGTGGAAAAGGATTGTTCCAATCTATTTATAACTGCCTCCTTCTCCTTCTCCAGCTTAGTCAGCCCTGCAGGGATTGCTGAATTTGTCATTCTGTTCCTGGTCATCTCTGTCAGCTACACTTGAGAGATGATCACCTTTCTTTCTGGCCCCTAATACTAATAAGACCCATACAGCACTAATAATATGAACAGAGTTCATCCAGATTCCAACATTTGATTTTATATCTCAGTCTTAAAAATAGCATCCAAGCAGATCCTATTGGCATTTCTCAATATAGAGAATATTTCTTTATTCTCTCTCTCTCTCTTATGTACACAGGCAGGAGGCTTTAAGCTAACTGCTCAGCTTAATTATCATGCCTTCGAATGAAGGCAGACCTGTTGTGAACAACAATTGCTCATAAAGAAATTCTGCAGCAGGGTGGGAAGGGTTCAGAGACAGCCAAGAGAAAAATCTTTGTTGCATCGCCCACACAAAACATAGGACATAAAGTAAATATCTACAAACTACATGTAAACAAGTACATGTAAATACATGTTCTGTCAGCCTCAAAAGAATCCTTTTCTCAGGTTGCGGAGGATTAGAAATATCAGGAAGCATAAGATCCTGCACATTTGTAGACTTGCAATTTTGGGTATCTGTGTGGGTTTTCTTTAGCTTAGCATTGTGAGAAAAAAAGACTCCAAGGTGTTTGATAGCCAAAGCAGGCAAGACCCAGCCTTTCAAAGAGGTAGAAGTATGTGCATTAATTAAAACTTTCTCAAATTGAAATGGAACAAAGATGGATTACACAATGTCAAACCTCTTTACTGAAGAGACCAAGGATCAAATCTTACAAAATATTCCCTTCTCCTCATGTTATTTTTACATTTAAAGTATTCCTTTCTAGACTCTTGCCCTTCAACTTCAATTCCCATCATTGTTGTCTGCATTTATTCTGATTGCCTTTGGAAGAGAATTTATACCTCCAACAAAGGCACTTGATTTGGAAATTCTATCCTCATATACGCATCCACACACATACTGTACATGCACCTTTCGAAAAATTAAGTGGATATACACAAGGTCCTCTAGATTGAATGCTATGAGGATAACTCATCTCCTTCTTAAAACTTCCCATTGTAGACTTTTCCAAACAACAAATTTTCTTTCCATGAAGTTGTGTGTGAAATGGCATGGCAAGATTTAAGACTGCCTGCAAAGTTGTTGTCTCAAATTTCAGTTTCCACTTGAATGTCTTTGGAGAATGGAGAAGATGGTTCCAAAGTCAAGTCTACAAAATTGGACTCATTTTCCATCTAGCCCAATATAGACTATTCTGATATCTGGATGATTTCCACAATCTACTGAAAAGCTCTCCCAGGTCATTTGCAATCTGTTTCTTTAAAAAGCATTCATTCTTCCCCAAATGAGGGTCTCACCTAACATATTTCATTGCATATACAAACTGCATGTACATAAATTTAAACATGGATTTGGGACTTCTGTTTCAATGCTCTGAATAATGTAACTTGTTCACAGAGAAGTGTGTCAAAATTTGCATTTCTCTGATGCAATTTAAAAATTGGAATTTTTCCTTAATACATAAAATGTTAATACTGCCTATTTGGGGCCCAAGAATTCTTATCAATTTGCTTATTTGATATTTCAAGCATTATTTGATATTTCAAGTATTAAGGGCTCTGTGCTATTATTAGCAGCATGTGGTGTGGGGTGGTTTTGTTTCTCTTCCTATTCTTCAAGCCTTCCTCCTCTTGGTTATTATTCGTTTTATTATTCCCATTATATCTGCTTTCCACTAGCGGCTCAAGGTAATCTTGAGGGATTTTCTATTTTATCCTCGTAACAGTCCTCTGAAATAGATTGGAGTGAGAGATATTGACTGTCTCAAAATCATCCAAAGCACCATTTCAAAATTAATCTGTAGGAATGGAACAAATAATTGAGAGCCCAGTTTGAAATTTTCAATTCTGTTTTAATACACATTCATTGTAAGAAAAATATTACATTTATGCTCTTTGTCTTGTTCAGAAAAAATGGGATGTAGCAGCATAATAACAAGACAATTTAAAACTGGCTATCCAATTTTTTTTCTACATTTCCACATTGTGAATTATATTCTTATGTATGCCCTGTGTAAGTGAATTGCACTCTTCTGTGTGTAACTGCATGCATGTGTATGTTTATACCCATGTGAGTATGTACCTCTGAGTATATATGTCTAATGCTGCTTGTTGTGTCCTTGTGAAGGTTAAACAAGAAAATTGGAGTAGAAACTGGCACACTCTGTCAACAGGATAAATCTAGCAGAGGCTGATGAAACCTAAGCCCTTGCACAAGTCTTGGCAACTAAACTGCCCTGACACTTACTGATCCTTTTGTGGTGGATGCTAGGTAAGTGGGATTGTGATTCATAATGCCTCTTCAAAAGAAAGCTTCAGATTATAACGGTTCTATATTTTCAGGCATCCTGAGAATGAAGCAGAAGAATAGGATCCTTTTAAAGTAAATAATAAAACTTTAGAAATTGCAAGGCAGGTTTCTGGATAGCAAAAGATGGAATAGCAAACTAATTATAATAAATAAATAAAACAACCCCCCCCCCTCTCTCTCTCATATAGCGTTGATGGGTTGGTGGATGTCTGTGCCTCATCCTATCTTCCTATGTTTACTTATTTTATGAAAGAACTATTTTAGAATAGAATCAAGGACAGAAGGAAGCATTTACCAATTCTCTTCTGCAAATCCTGGCACTCCATCTAACCCCATCTGTTTCCTATCCCTAACCCTGAACAATCTTTTTATTCCCAGAAAACATTCCAATCCAAAGGAGAGAGGCTGTTTCCTGGTATTGTCTTCTCCTTCTGCCTTCTCATTTTCACCTTGCATGTTTTTTCAGACCATTAAAAAAGGAAATACTGTTAGTAAAACTGACTTCTGTCTATTTTCATTAGCAGGAGTATTCCCTGAGCAGAAAACCTACTTTAGGGAGATTGGGATTCAAATGGGGGTTGCTTTCTGCATAGTCAACTCATAAGCAGCACAATGTGAATTTAGAGAGAAAAGAAAATTTCTTGTTTTGCCCAAATATAGGAGATTTTGAGAAAATCCAAAACTGCTATACACCTAGAAATTGCCAAGAGTCTAATAAGTTTACCAAACAAAGACACTCTTGTTTTTCCTTTATGAATTTAAAGTAAACACCACTAAGGAAAGAGTTGCGCTACCATATAATTGTGCCAAATTCTCACTGTTGCAATTCCACATTAGCATTATTTCATGTATAGATTGTGTAACCCATACAAGTCTAGAGAATGTGGGTGGCATAGTCACTTACAAACAGCATTTCAAATTAATTGACTCACTCCAAGATGGATGCCATTGAACAATCAGCATTTTAGAATAGGATTGTTTTATTGGCCTCACAGAACATAAGGAGGGAGGGGATTTCCCAAAACACACAGAGAGAGAGACACACACACAGAGAGACACACACCCAAGAGTTTTAAAGTATAGAACCCCTCCCTCAGAAAAGCTCTGCCACCTAGTCTATGTCCACCTAATTTCTCAAAAATGGAAGACTTTCAGCAAACCCTCTTGAGATGTTCTTACTAGATGGGCAGACTCAGTTGATTTTGGAAACCTACTGGTAACCAGTGCAAAAATATTAGAAGTAGTAGGATTGATTCACCAGCAGCACATCTTGGATCATTGCAGCCTCTGTAGAGAATAAGGAAGATGAACTTGGTGGGAAAATGCAAGAACTGTTATCTAAGCAAAAGGATCTGAAACATTTTAAAGTCCAAAACAGTTAGGTAACATTCATAACCAGGTCTGTTAGACACCTCCCTATTCTACTTAAGTGTAAGAAAGAGGACATGCATCACCATAAGACTTAAAAATTCTGTGACTATATCAATCTCAATAGAAGTAATTTTAGACATCCTGTGAGGCTGATTTGCTCCGCCTAGTGGAGCTAGCAACTTCTTTCTTCAGATATTGCAAATATTATCCCAAATATAGCATATTACAGTAATCCATATATATTGAGATTATGGCATCAATCACCAGGAATCTGGGTCCAAGAAGGCATTTGGCACACCAGTTAAAGTTGGGTAAAGCCCCCACCACCAGCAGCCACAGTTCCACCTGTTGTTTAGGTAGTTTCCAAGAGTCCAAGAGACGCTCCAGACACCAGTTTAGGGTGGGGCTTAACCTCATTCAGAGTAACTACTGGGACTGATGTCTTCAGATGTTTATTGACATACAGCAATTAATCCTGGAGATAAGTATTTAGTTTGGGCTTATTTCCTGAGACTTCGGATATTGATTCAAGCTTTCCACAATATTCCTGACATGGCTTGGTGTGGTGAGGTACAGTTGAATATCTTCAATGTGCTTATAACAATTCACACCAAACTGACACATTCCTTTCTCCCTTGGCTTTATAAATCTCTTAAAATGTCACAAGAAAGAACACCAATATCACTTGAGTTTTTCTTTAAATACTTTTGCTCTCATCTTGTCAAAGACTTTAATAAGGAACTTGATTACTATTAGAATTGCATTAACTTTCCGCTTGTGCTCTCCCCCTCCCTATCCCAAAGGATCTATGAGGCCATTCTTAAAATAGTTCAGGAATATATAGGCTTTGGGTCTGATCTGAGGGAACACTTCATTTGGCCTTACATTTTGGGCTAAGCCAGTAAGTTTTTTGTGTTTCAGACATTCGTGAGAGTGAACCGATAGCAGTCTAAGGGCATTTACAAACCTCTGGTGCTAATTACTGATGATTACTGCTAGTTTAGAGAAAATACCCATTTTAGTTGCATATTTTCAGATAATCCTCCCCATCTCACTTTCAGGTTAATGTAGAGACAACAGAGAATGGCCTTGAAGGATAAAGGAAAGATCCATTTCAAGGCAATGATCAGATAAGTGCAGTTTAAAACCATTCTAAGAAATTAATCTGAGAAAATGCCTCAGACAGGCCCATTCGTAATTCACATGGAGATAAAATGAGAGAGTGGGAAACACATTCAGACTTGCAAGATCCTGTTATTATAGCTGTTCAGATAAAAGTAGTTTTTGACCAATATGGCATTGATTTCTTGAATTACCCTTTGGGGCTGACACTTAATATCTTTTGAACACAGAAGAAATGCAAATAAAGGAATTCTAAAATATATTTTTAATAATTAAAACATTTTACTTTTTTTAAAAAAATATTGATCTAATCATGATGGACATTCATGCCATGTTAGCAACTGACAGCTGTCAATATAGAAATGCTGCAGGGATTAATTTTGACTTCTAGTATTTCAAAATGAATTTGGAAATCATTGCCAAAGGCTAGTGCTTCTAGAGTACAACCAGACAACTCCAGATGTTCCAAACCACTCTATTATATTGTATTATTAAAGGAAGCACTGTATAAATACTTTGCTAATTAAGTGAGAGAGGCAGATTCAAAAATAATGAATTATATCTTCTCCAGTTGCTAATACAGTAAGGAACTGCGATAAATTAGATTTTCTTGGTTCTTCCAAACAGCAACCAAACCAATCTGATAAGAGGCACTGTATGGTGTTCCATTTTTTTCTCCTTGATGGCTTTTAAAAAAAATAAAGAAATGAGAATATACAATGTCAGTGCTAAGTGGAAAAACTGTGTATCATCGTCTCTGAAAAAAGTCAACTGAATGGAAGAAAAATATTGTTTGGACTATTTCTTACGCATTTTGTGCCCAGCATTTATATTTCAGATTTCCTCTTCCTCCCCTCACAATATTTTTTCCAATAACCACGTAAGGAATAACTTTATTGGGCAGTTTACATGACAGTTTGGAAGCTACCACTAATTGGTATTTGCTCAGGCTGGCATCTTTTTGTAGTCATACAATCCATCTTCCCTAACTGGCAAACCATATAAGATAGAGGAAGTATTAAGGATTAAAGTTTACCTCTATCACTTTATCACACAATATTGATATATATTACATAAATAAATTTCTCTTTTTACACATATAAAAATTACAGTTATGCCATTTATGTATTATTATCATTGATGAAAACTCTATGGGTCAAAAGTGGTGGAGCTTAAACCTTAAAAAATATATGATTTAATTCTACAGCAAAATATATTATATACATTTTCCATTATAGGCTATTACTAAAAGCTTTCAACAGGAGGCTCTCACTTCAAAAATAAAAAGGTTAAGTAATGGCAAGTTCTATATCATTATCCATTTTTGCTTCTCTTTGAAATGTCCCACTATAATTGTTCCAGAAACAGTAATGGGCTTTTTTCATTGAAGATCCATATCTAGAAGATCTTGAAAAAGTTTGATTACATGTTGTGGTTGGTTGCAAACATATTCCTCAAGTTTCAGCCTCATTTGTTTGTGCAAGCTTTTAGCCAGTTTAGAGACCACAGTTCTCACATTTCCACTCTTCCCAGGTAATACCCCATTACCAATCATGTTATTCAGGAAATACCAGAGAACAGGAAGGATGTGACGTTCCACAATTTGAGGCTTCCGTGGATAAGCAACAGCCACAAGACCTGAAAGCAAAAGATTGCAGATCTTTAAATAACAAGATTGGTGTTTCTCAACCTTGGCTGATTGGGGAATTCTGGGAATTAAAGTCCATATAATTTCAAGTGGTCAAGGTTGAGAAATAGTGAACTAGATAGCTGCTCACTTTTTTGATTGTAGACATAGTACTGAAATTTGAAAAGCTGTTAAGACAATTTCCTTTTCAATGAACAATTGCTTAGTTAGTTATGTTTGCAATTACAGTGGTACCTCTATATTCATCATTAATTGGTTCCGGGGAGTGCAATGAGTGCCAAAAGCAATGAATACAAAACCATTTTTTCCCATAAGGAATAATGTAGTGAGTCACAAGGCAGCCAACACTGACAAGTTCTAGCTTGTGCACTGAGTAGCAAACAAATGATGAGTACTGGGACAAAATTTTCATATCCAGATGCATTGAGCTTCAAAGCAGTTGAATATCAAAGTGCCACTGTACTCTTCTCAAATAAGCATTAATAGTATTGTGCAATTAAACAGATAATAACTATCATTTATTTAAATTTTAGCCTAGTATTTTCATATGTTGGTGATAGGTATGCATCAGTACTTTTTATAAAAGGGAACTCTTTCAGGAGAATAATCTGCTATCTGCTTTAGTAACAGTGGCCGTTTTTTTCCACATTGCTTTATTTCCTCCATTCCTTGATTGCTTACATAGGCAGTTTTTGCCAATTGGACTGTATCAATGGACCATAGCAATAGAGTCATAAAGTGGTTTGAAGGGAGAGGGGGAACACGGGGTCATCTTTTCTAATAAAGTTGTCAACAGCTGAAATAAGATTTATAATAGAACAAGTAATCTTGCAGAATTGCTAAAATTCTTGAAATTAGTCCCCATGGAAATATCCATAGAAACTTCTTTCATGCAATGGAACATAAGGTATGACTTTTTGAACAAACTTTTCAGTGCTTTAGACTAGTAGTATAATGCCAGTATTATTGCTATTTATTTGAGATTTTGACTACTGACAGGGTGTCACAATCTGATGTGCAAATTATGTGCCATAGCAGCACATTGTATGAGAGGCAGGCACTAGCTTCAAGTTAGAAAAAAAGCATTCAGGTGAAATCTAGTTAAACAGAAAATAGTGCTCTGCACTGAGAAGGACACCATCCCATCTGATCATCATTTGATCTCACCCAGTTTGCCTCAAAAGCCACATGGCATAACTATATAGAATAAGACCATCTGAGAAAGAGGAGATCCAATATCAATAACATAGGAACACAGACTTCATGTATGTACAGTCAGCTGCAGAGACCAGTGACAGAACACATACCTGTGACTAATAAAGAGATGCACAAAACTTAAAATCTAGGAAAGTCAAAATACAGTAGCTTGGAAACAAAAACTGGTACATAAATCTAATTTGAATCTATTTTTTGTGAATTCCTTCTGTTATGTAACCATACCTAAAATACATTTTTAATATTTAAAAATTGTTTGTGGGCACTAAGTGGAATTCTGCACGAGTACCTTGTCAGCAGCAGCTCTAATTATTGATATTTGGTTATTATTTTAAAACAAAAAATAAACAAATTAAGAAATTTGTTTTGTTCTTAGTCTTAAAGTTATTTCACATGCTTTAGGAACATCAGGTTGTGTATGTCAAAAACACCAGCCTTTCCCAACCGGATGCACTTGGCTTAGATACCTGGATGGTTGAAGTACACAGTAATGAACCTTTCATCTGTGGAATGAGACAACTTGCCACAACCAACTCTCCATGGCCAACTCACTGTAGGAAAATTCACCATGGCCAACTCACTGTGGGAGAACTCACCACAGGACAATTTTAACAATTCGATCCAATTATTTAAAGTAAATAAAAATTATTTAAATTTTTGTCATTCACATTTCATTTGGTCCCTCTTTTTGTATTAATTCTTTAATTATTCTATTCCATCTTTTCTTTGATATTATATTTGATATTGATATTAGTGTAACTCTTGTACCACAGTGAGTTGTCCCACAGTGAGTTGTCTATGGTAAGTTGGATATAGGGGAAAGACACTGGCTAAATTTTGGATGTTATTTTTGTTGTAGCTTCCCACTGCAGCTATGAGCTTGATGGTGACTTTAAAGAAATTTCTGTCACTTAGCCTGCAATGTGAGATAATAATGACAAACCTTGTAAAGTTGATGTTAGAATTACTGAAACAACGTTAAATTCATTGCTCATTGTAAAAGTTATAGAAATGCTAAATAATAATTTCTCCAACATCCTCTGGATAGTTTTTGCAAGTTGCCATTATAGTTCTGGTCTAGGGCTTAGGATGCTTATAGCATAATGGTTTATATATGTTTTCAAGACATATAATTATCAATTATTCATTCAAATATTTGGGAGGACAGTTTATTACATCAAATATAAAGCATTGTATATTCAAAATATAAACTGTGAAAATATAGCTATTGATTAATTTAAAAAGTAGATGTGCACAATCCATACAGATTTTTAAAAGAACGTTATTTTCATCCAAAACATTTCATAAGCAGTAAAAAAAATGAGAGAGTGTACCTCACTAACAAGTCTGTGCTGTCATTGTTGTGCCACTTCATTTATACTGTATAAAACTGGGGTTTAGAGGAGAAGGGTAAATACTTACTGTTGTATTATAAAGCCATTTGGTAATTTTACTAAATGGAAGTTCTGCTGATCTTAAATGATTATTATTGCAGTTTTGTGGCTTCAATGCTTTTTTTTCCCCACAGGAAAAAATTATAGCTCTTGAATGCTGTGTGTTTTTAGTGATCGATTTACAGCATAGTAGATGGCTTGATTATCTATTTCAAATAGAGACTTATTTAAAATGTCCATATCAAATTTCTAAACTGCAACACTAAGCTAAAGGGTACTCCATGGGACAAACACCAGTGATGCCAGTGACCTTTTAGAGATATCTGATGAGGATATCTTGAGTCCAGTTACATCTCAGTGGCCAATAAAAAAAAGTCATGATAAGCTTTAGGATACATGTATCGGAACTAGTTTCAATTTTGGGGTTCTGATTTAAGAAGTTTTGTGATCTGTTCTCAGCTAGGTACAGCTGTGGATTGGACCTCTGATAAATGGTTGCTTCCATTGTCCAATACTGTAGATTAAAGAGTTCATAGCAATTGGTTTGGGGCAGTGACAAGATGCCAGTTTTCAGAAATAATTCCTGAGTCATCCAAATGCCTGGAAAAGGATATGATAACTTTGGTCCAAGAAATCAAATCAATAAACCAGTTTATTTTACTGATACTCTTCTATCTACATCTCTCTTCTTCCTCTCATTCCTTCTTAGGAAAAAAATCAGTGTTTCTTAAATCGTGGTTGACTATCTAAACCTTTAGATTATGTTTTAATTTAGACTTCTTGTCAAAGCTGATATCAATTTCTTTGTTCAATGTTTTCCTTCCAATTATTGTAAACCAGAACTGTTATACTATATTAAAAATTCAAAGAATTTTGAAGGGGAAAGAAAATGCTAGTAGAAGCAACACTATTTATTGGTTTGTATCTAAAATGCAACTGAAGTGGAATATTTAATTCTATCCAATATTCATAAACCCAATGCAGAAATTTGCAGAAAAACAATTTTGTATCTTTATTTGGAAATAAACTCAGCTGAATACTCTCAACAAATAGAATGGGACAACATTTAAATCTCTATGGAGTAAATTGTGTATATATGTTTGCAAGATATTCTTTTGGAGACATGAGCCCAACTGATTCAACTTACTTTGATAGCAATCTTTTCAAAGTGACTGTCGTGCCAGTATGTTGCTGGAAACAACACCTCTAAGACTGAGACATGTCTATGCTAATAAGTCAGAAATCCTCCAGAGAAAGAGCTGGCCCATATACTCAATAAGCAGTCATTTCTCATGTCAAGTTTGAAAAGTTGTAAATAGAAATATACTGCCTTGAGCTATGAATAAAGGAGATATTTGCTTCCTACTGTTGTCAGAAATATTGTTCAGAATATACTCCACACCACACATAGTCTTTTCTGACCTGCCAGACGATCCGTGATGTCCTGCAGAGCTCGGCCAGTAAGAAAACGCACCCTGCTAGCAAACATTTGAAGCAGCAGCAGGTTGTCTGAAAGAGACAAACATATTATTTGAATGCAAACTATTATGGACCAATCAAGAATGGATGTGGGAGGTTACATAAATTACCACATAATAAACAATGAACAATTTCACATTTGTGTTATACTTGAATTGAGAAGAGATTGTTTTTTCAGATTTATATTTTGTTTCTATAAACATTACTATACTTCATAAGCATATGCTAATCTTCCCCAATTTGCACTCTTCCAATGTGCTGGGACCACAATAACCAGAATCCCCAGTAACTAATTCAATTGAAATGAAGGCTTGGGGAAGTATTGAACTTGAAGCAATATGATTAATGCATGAACATTGTGTCTCTGACACAGCTTCTGTGAAATCAACTTACAAACAGAAATAACAAAATAGTTAGAATCATAGCATTAAAGTTCATATGATTTGCTTTTGCTTGCAAATAATCAAATTAGGTATCAATGGATCCTGCTTGGCCAGACATTCTTTCCCAATAATCCATCTTGCACTATTAAAAATGCAAGCTATTTTAAATAATGATATTTAAAATTTATCAGCTAAATGCTGGAAGTGTAATCAGATACCAGGTTCTTATTATCATATGTGGTAGACATGTCCAAAGGCAAAAAAAATATTGGACTAAAATACATACTTGGCTAGAAAAAATAATAAAGCAACATATAGATTTGAAACCAGAAATATTCCTGCTGGTTATATTACCAGAAGAGTATAATAAAGGGAATACATACTTAATTTTGCATATAGTAATGGCAGCAAGAATAGTGTTTGCACAACAATGGAAAAATGATGAGGTCCCGACAGATGAAAGTGTAATGAAAAATATTAGAATGTGCTGAGATGGATAGATTGACATAAGATAAAAGGAAGAAACAGAATATTTTTTAATGTGGAATTTATTTTACCATTGGTTAATAGAGGAATAGAGGTTAGAAACTAAACAGAATCTAAAAAGATAACAAGAATCTGGAAAAAAAAATACAAGATGGATAAACGAATTGTATTATTATTCTGCGATCAGTACTGATATGTTTACTGACATTATTAGTACGATTATGGGTTATTGTTCTATCTTTATTAAAATTAATTATGCCCAGACAATACGCTGTTCAGATAGACATAGAATTTTTTGTTTTTAAAATAAACATTACCAATAAAACATTTTTTAAAAAATGATATTTTAAAAGCATAATGAAGAAATATTGTTTGTTCAGTATGCCTTTACTGAACAAACTATTTTATTGAACAATGTACTAATGTACTCAAGCCAGCATCTACAACTCTTCAAGATGGAGTATTGACTTTTTGTTAAAGTTCTTTCAGCTATTATGCAAGTGTTTGATGCAAAAGATGTATGACCTCTAGTTCTTCCATGCCAATTTATAAAGAAATATGAAATAGTTTTGGGGGATTGCCTTAGGGCTATGGAATTCCTGCTTCAGATAACAACCAAT
>JANHFJ010006653.1:11097-23158 GCA_032468195.1 Cerberus rynchops | reverse complement strand
CCAACCCTCCCCCCCGCACATCTTGTATTCCCTCTCCCCAGCCCCCAGAGGCATTTTTCAGGCCTCCAGAACCCTCTGTGTGGCTCGTTTTCATCAAAAAAAAGGGGCAAAAATAGGCCGTTTTTTGGCAAAAATGAGCCATACGGAGGGTTCTAGAGGTCTGGGGAGAGGGAAAACAAGAGGCATGGAGCCAAAACCTTTTTTTCTTGTTTTCCTCTTCCAGAATCTAGGTGCGTCTTATATTGTGGCATGTTTTATACTCCGAATATTACGGTATTAGTGACAATCCCAAAGATTTCCAGAAATATAAGAATTATCCCTTATTTAGATGACTTTAAATAAACCCAATTGTGTTAACTGTATTTTTGCAAATGTTTTATTTTTTTACTAGATGTTTTTATCCCACTGCAATCTAATAGATAGATTACAAATAGCAATTCAAAAAGCAAAATTTCAAAAATACTGAAAACATACAAAACTATGATGGTGTATCATATAATACGCTTTTTATAATATTTGAATTGGACACTGCCCTATTTTATGTTGATTTATTCATTTTGCATGTATGCATACTATATACATCTACAGGAATGGTAAGCATTTAGATTTCATAGCTGCAGGAACAATTTAAGCTGTTTACTGATTATCTCAGTAGGCAAGAACCATATTGTATGGTGTCTGCAGTTTGCACATCAGCTTCCAATTGGAACAGATTCTAATAGTTAGTTCAGTAATGAAGAGAAACTGTAATTATACCTTGAATTAAATATGCTGTTCTGTGTTGACAAATCATTTCTTTTATTATGTTTTAAATTTGGGAGGGAAGAGTAAAAGAGAGAACAAATAGACAAATTTGGCCATCAGTGTTCCTGGAAATATTGATAATACCCACTTATTGAGGAATTTGCTAGTAATTATGACTATATACCATCCTTCTTGAAAAGTAAAGATTAAGATTTACTGTTATCAGGTAGAATACTATTTTTGACTCCGGAAAGGATTTGTTAGAAAGGGAAATAGACATTTATAAAGAAATTAATACCAACAGAAACAACCGACTCATACAAAAGCAAAACATCTCTTGTAGAAATAGCATTAATGAGCTAAATGAACATGAGTATAATATACCTAAATAGATTGAAGGTTGCTGGATAAAATAAGGAACATGGATTACAAAAGCTTTTCTTCTTCTTTACTTCCTCTTTTACCACTTTGGGGTCGAGGGAACCATTTCGGGTGTTGAGAATATAAAAGCTCAGGCATTTAAATGACCCCATTGTTCCACATGCAATTTACTGTAGCTGGTTATCGTCAGCTTTCCCTAGCTTGCAGTCTTCCAGACGTGGTGGACTAAAATTCTCATAAATCTAATGGTAGCCCCAACACATGATAGTTAAGCATTGAGGAAAGTTACATCTTATCATCGAACTTTGGCATTTTCCAGACAAAATCCCTTGGAGAATTATTAACAGAGACTGTATGAGGAGTAGAAACTATTCCCATGAAGAAATATGAATTTGGATATTTATATGCCATCAAGTTATTTTCCAGTACTAATCTGCGGTGGGCAAGTGCATGAAGCTTTATTTGTGCATGCATGGGATTAGGTTGTGCACATGAAATAATCCCCTTCTTCCCCCACCACCCGCCGCCAACACTGCCGCAGCTAGTCCATGGAGGGAAAAGGGTTGGGGACCACTGACCTAAAGGAATCATGCTCTGTAGAAATGATTGGATTGATATCTGGATTGGAAAAGTTTGGTGGTTCTCTCTTTCAATTCTAGCATTCTATAATAAGTATGCTATTCTTTTGGGTTCTTGGTATTCTCTGATCTACTTGATAGCCTCAGTATTGGGGGTGGGGGAGAGTGGCGTTTGCTGGCTATTTATATCTAGCAGCTTGCCCTACAGGTCTTGGTTGGAGAGTGGTTTCCTCCTCAATGGTTCGTTTATGAGAGTATTCTTTCTTTCCTACTTATCTAATAAGTTTCTTATTTATCTGAAAGTTGCCAAATGGATGTGTTCTAGGCTATCTGTTTTCTTCCTAGGTTTTTTTTTATACTTTTAAATTACGTATACCATAAATAGTTTTATCCAGAGTTGAAATGAATTTGCTAGAACCGGTAGTAAATTTTCTAAGCAGTTTAGAGAACAGGTTGTTAGAAAAAAATCTCCTTTTGTTTTTTTCCCACTTTACAGGGTTAATTCTGTAAGGAAAGCAGGAAAAAAACATTCTAGCATTGTTTCTAGCCTAATCTTTATTGCCCATCATGAGATATGATGTTTTTAAAACAAGGTACATATGAACTTCCTCACATTGGACTCTTCTTATGCTCTATTAATGTATGGGTGTTAATGTGAGCTGCCTCCATTGGTTACACCAAAGTCTTTTCTGTTTTATTTCATTCATTAAATGTATATATGAGTGACACCATGACAAATGTCACTGTGTCCAATATTACTTATGACTGAAGCAGCAGCATAGCTTTAAGATATGGTGTGGCATACATTTTGAAAAGACGAATAGTGAACTTTTTCAGATGTTAAATCTGTGAATTATGCTTTTATCTTTTAAAGGTGTCTGTTTCTCACAATTTATAATATTCTTGCAAAAATGCAAGTGCGAAATAGATTGTTTTCTAGATATATGCTGCCCTGTCTAAAAACATTGTGCAGCTATATTTCTTTCTGCCAACTATTCCGGTGTTATTATTACCTGATTGATTTATTGGAAACATGCAATATTTTTTTTCAGCACGTACATTGTCAATTTCAAATCAAGTAGACCCACTCCTTCTCTTTCCTTTACATCTTGTAACACCTTGCATTGTATTTAATTCATGTTTTTCCACACAATTTTAGATACATCGTTTTACTATTATTTAAATGATGCATCACTTGTGTACAGCTGGTATTGTCTGAAATAAAAACATCATTTAAGATAAGACATTTATTTTTCTCAGAGAAATTATCTCAGCACTTTCAGTTGTATTTGCTGCCATCTTAATATGTGAAGAAGGAAAGAAGAAGGAAATGAAAAGTGGTTTCATATTGCTAAAAGACACTTAGCCTAAGCAGGCCAGATGTGTTTTAAAAACCTCCTCAATAGCCTTTAGAGATCAGCTATCTTTCCCTAGAATAATGTTACATTCATTTTGCATTTCTTTATGGTGTTGAAATTACTTTTCAATTACTGCTAGAATCTATTTATCCAACGAGTGATATTGTGCTCTGGATAATAGTAAAGGTCTTAAAGAGAACATCTGCTTTTACAAAAGGACATATCGTTTCTACACATCAGGCAGTTCTTTTCTTCTATAGAACCTAGTTATGTAAAACAGATTGCAATGGATAGTTTTCTGAATAATAGAAAGTTAAATAATTGTACATGTATTTTCCTGAGAGAATTTTACTAAACACAGATGCACATGGTTAAAAATAGGTTTTTGTCAATGAACTAATGGTACCTACTTAACAAGGGAAGATTAATCACCATAATGCTCCATTGCATCCTATCTCGTTTCTTCACAAACCTCCATAAATTACTTCCACTTAATAATATCATATCCTTATGTTTTTCTTTGGAGACTTTTAAACCTTTCATAATCTAGTATACTGGCAAGCTTGTAAAATCTACTTACATACTTCCTGAAATAGATCTCTCCAAAGTGATGCCTTCCATATATGATGAACAATGTATCTTAATGCCTCATGTTTTGACAGATCTGGATGGGTAATGTTCATAAGGGGGCTTTGTTGGATATCATATTTTCTGTGTGGATATGCTCGCTAGTAGATTTTTGTGTTTATTGGCAATCAGAAGGAAACCAGGAAAAGGAAATGCTTGTCTTCAGCCTTTAAGGTTGCAGACTAATGAAAGGATTTAAATTGCTGACAGATCATTTACCACTCTTTTGACCAACTCTGTTTCTAATTGCACTAATTCTGAACTAAATCCAATATAAATAATCTCTTTCTTCCTCTCCTATACCTCTGTCAACTAAAGAGTTTTTTGAAAATAAATAAACCAAAAAATATTTCTGGCCTCATAGAATAATAGAAAATGCATGGTCTAAAATTATTAAGAATGTTTTCTAAACTATATTTCATTATACATGTTTCATATCTAAAAAAATCAAAGTCTCCAATTCAATTTATTAGTATTTTCCAGTTCTGAAAAATGCAATGTTGAAAGGTACATTTATATATCCTGTGCTTCTTAAGATGATAAGCATCCAACATTTTTGATGACCTTATGTGCTGTAACTGCATAATGGTATTGTAGTATTATGAGTTCATTTATGTAGTTATTTCATAGGGGCAATCTTCTAGTCCCATGATAGTGAACCTATGGCACACGTGCCCCAGGTAGCACACAGAGCCTTCTCTGCAGGCACACGAGCCGTCGCCCCAACTCACCTCCAGCTGGGCCTCGTGTTCCTGCTGTGCATGTGTGTGTGAGTGTGCCTGCACGCATGAATGTTTCTGGAGACTCAAAATACATACTTTTTAGAACTGTGAGGATGATGGTCTAGTGCTATAGAGTTGCTCAACCATTATTTTATATCACTTAAACAATGTTTAAGTGTTGTTATGAAAATACCACTAAGCACTAGTATGGAAATGACATGAAATTGTGCAAATAGAATTGTTAACTATCAAATTTCAAAATAATTTTGCGCTCTTGCTACCCTCATAAAATTAGCCTGGACTCTTGAGGGGAAAGAATTTAATTGATTTCTTTTTAAAACTTAGATTTTCACATATTCTCAAGAAATAACTATTTTAATAGGTGACAACTCAGTGTTGTTCAGATAAATATAATAAATATAATAAGTGTGATTATTTTTCCTTTGGATGGAAATATATGTTGAGGAAGGACATTTTAAATGATAAATTACTTATGATAAATTGATTACTGTTGTTTTTTCATTTGAAAATAAAATAAACACTTAAAGATCAATGTTATTTTTAGGAAAGGAGCATTACTTTTTTCAATGAAATATGAATTGTGTTTTCACATATAGCTGTTTGTAAGCAACACAAGGAAATAGAAAATTAATAGACTCAAACATTTCTATTTTTAAAAAATGCTTTTGGATTTTTTTTCTCCTGCTGTCAAGTGAGTCTACTTTATAAGATATTGTTTAAAATTTCCATAAATTTCATTTTCAACATAACTTTAGAACCATAATTTTCAAAACTTATGACATTGTGTAGCATTATTCCATAAGCTTTGACATTTTGAAGAACTTCTATTCATAATAAACACACATTTCAATCCATTTTTAATTTTGTAATTTATTGTGAGAATAAAAATATAAGGAAGTGTACCTGAATATTACTTTTGTTTTGCTACAGTATGCCAGTTCAGAAATGTCATTGTATAAAAACCATATAGGGTAGGTACATCCTCCGTGTCATTAAACATCATTTGAAAAACATATATGAAGCAGTCAAAGATTATTAAATGATGGAAAATAAGAACTTGAATAGAACTTTGGGAATTACAAGACCATATTAAATACCTCAATCATATAAGTCATGTGGAGACATATATTCCACTTATTACAAGTAAGTCGAGGCAGAGTGCAAACCAGACCAGAACCCGATTTGCACTTAGAAAGTCCAAGTTACAGTAATCTTTTGCAAATGAAATGTCAGTTGGAACACATTCATAAGACAAAAAAAATAGCAATGTTTGTATGCATATGAACAGTTTATATAGTAGCAGAATAATTGTAAAAACATCACTGAACGTCTGTACATTAATATGTGCTCTGTGTAATAACAAAAATGTGATAACAAACTCTAACTTTTGGACTCTATTCCAGCCTAGCTTTGCATCCTGATAAAACCCTTGTTGCTACAGGACAAGTTGGCAAGGATCCTTATATCTGCATCTGGGATTCCTACAATGTACAAGCTGTTTCAGTCCTAAAAGATGCACATACCCATGGAGTTGCCTGCTTGGCTTTTGATTCAGATGGCCAGGTGTGTATTTATTTAATTCATATTACTGTTGTATTTAATGCTATAGTAGAATGGAGCCAAAATATCAATTTCCCTGTTTCTTGAAGCATTTTCCTCTTATAAAATGAGAATGTGACAATTTTCTGATAATCCTTTGGGAAGAGTAATATTTATAAAATGTTTGTGTTACAGCTTACTTAAATTTATGCTGTAGCAACAAGAAAACTGACAGTAATCTACATTTAAATTTATTTTCCTGATAAGAGGGGTTAAGAACATAAAAAGAAGCTTGTAGAACAGATTAGATGTAAAATACAAAGAATTTATTTTTTCCAATATACTATTAGAACAAGATTAGTGTAAAGCTTAACCAAAGGATCTAACCATGTGATTTACTTGATGTCACATTTCAGAAATAAAACACATTTCAGAAATAAAGCAATCAGGTTCCAATCCCACCAAAATATCACTCAGGATCAGGCACAAAGGAAGAACCAATTAGAGATCAGCCCTCACAAATAGAAGAACCAATCAGAGATCAGCCCAACCTACACTAATAGGAAACCAGTTCATCTAAATACTAATAAAAACAAAAACCTAAAACAGTCCTTCCAAAAATGTCACTTTATCTTTAAATATGCTGGTGAAGGTGCTGGTGAAATTTCAGGAACTTTGCTGTGTAGCCTATGGTCACTGAAGCTCAACATTGCCCAACAGTGAAATACTATACCAGTAAAACACTTTAAAATTTCACCTGTTTTAATTTTGCATCATTAGTGGTGGTGATATTTTCAACAGTTCTAAATGTATCTGCATTGAATACTTGGTGAAAATTCAGCCTGACAGCAATAGCAGGGAAAGAGCAGAAAAATAAATCTAAAGCAGGAGTATCAAATTCTATTTCACATCACAGTTGTGTTTGATCTTGGGGGGCGGGGCATGGCCAGTTTGACATCAGCTTGACATCACTTGTGTCGGGGGCACCTGTGGTCTGAGCACTCTGCCAGCAAAAATAGGCTCCTGAGCTCCATTTTCAGCTGGGACGGCCTCCTGCAACCAGTGGTGGAATTCAATTTTTTTTTACTACTGGTTCTGTGGGCATGACTTGGTGGGTGTGGCTGGGGAGTCATGTGACTGGGTGGGCAGTTTCTGTAAGTAGGGCAATAAAGATTAGGCTAGAAACATCACCAGAATGATTTTTTCCTGCCTTCCTTACAGGATTAACCCTGTAAAGTGGAAAAAAACAAAAGGAGATTTCTTCTAACAACTGGTTCTCCCAACTGCTTAGAAAATTTACTACCAGTTCTAACGAACCTGCTAGAACCTGCTGACTTTCAGCTCTGTCTGCAACCCTCTTCCAATGAAAATGGAGCTTGTGAGGGCTGCGTCTGGCCCTTCCAAGCTCCAATTTTGCTGTCAGAGATACCATCTCGGTCCTGTTTCCAAGGTGGCCCCATAGGCCAAATCCGGCCCACAGGCCTTGAGTTTGACACCCATGATCTCACAGCTAAAAGTAACATAAGAGAGAGAGAGAGATTGCTCTTTGAAGCCCTGATTCTAACATTACTGAGCTAGTTAGACCAGTGGTTTGATTCAGCTAAATAATCTTCTACCAGATTAAAATATTTTCCCAAGGGGCAGGTGACATACTCAATTGATTGTTTTTTGAAAAAGAGAAATTATTTTCCTGCATGAGATAACCGGTTGTCTCTCAGTTTGTTGGTTCATAAAGTTGTGGTAAACATTGCATATCCAGATTCTGTTTGCTTGGGTGGATGACTTATTTTAAGGCATTTACTTTTTATATTAGCAAATAAAGATGTTTTATGTCTGTTGTCACATGTTTCTAAACTATGAAATTAACAAGAGGAAGATGCTATAGATTGTTCTGAAATACATTCAATTCAATTTACAAGCTTATTTGGGAGGAAGGAATATTTAACTATGCTGAATAGTGAAACCTATACTGCATTTGAATCTTTTAACATTCTTTGTACAACCCTTTTCAGCATCCCTTTTCAATTGCTTTATGCATTGATGTATTGCAGTAAGTTACTTCTGAACTGATCTTCATTTAAAAACTGTTGTGTATTATTTTTCCTAAGCGTTTATCTTCAGTGGGGTTGGATGCCAAAAACACAGTCTGCATTTGGGATTGGAAGAAAGGAAAACTACTGGCATCAGCTACTGGCCACTCAGATAGGGTAATCAGCTAATGAATTTGCCATATATTTCTCTTGTAATGGTGTATGAATGTGTCTTTTGTTTGTATCAAGAATACAAATTAGCTTGTAAAATTCTTCATGGGAAACAGTGTTATTTCATATAATGGAGGGGTGATTTAACAACTAGGAGTTTTGCCTGGATTATGTCATTGAGAACCAAATATAATTTGGGAGTGATTTGTTGCTGCTGCTGTTGTTATTTTACTGAAAACAAATGGCTAAGCTACTAATTTGATTATAAAAGGTTAATGTCCCATCCTATCTTAGTTTGATTCACTTTTTAGTTTCATACATTTTACTTCCAAGTCATTACCAGCCTATTAAAAAATATAATCTATGATATGGATATATGAATTTTGAAGCAGTTCCCAGCAACTGTTTGAGAATGTTATAGGCTAAAGTAACAATATTGAATAATTCTGCTATCAATTTAAATTATGCAGAGCACAAATACTTGTATACTTTTCTAGGTGGCTCAATTAAATAGTAATAGGTATATAAGAAAAATAGTGTAAAATCAGTTTTTTCAAGACTGATATCTATATAGTAAGGTCTAATAAATATAGACAATCTTTTATAACAATACTGTTTGTTTTAAATCCCATCTATTTTCTTTAGGTCTATACAATTCGATATTTATTAATATTTTAATTTTTTTCCTATAATTGTTAACATTCCTATTATATATACAAATACTGTAAATTAAGGGCAGACATGTATAATTCAACTTGTAAGATGTTTGTTTTGCTACTTTTCAAATGCATTTCTCTTCTATAAAAAAAAGTTATGAGCTATTAACAATCTTGCTAAGAAAGTCATAGAATTTTGTTGAAATTATGTGAGAGAAATAGACATTTCTAGGATATAATGCATTTGGTTTTTAATTTAGTGTAGCAGTTTTGAATGTGTTTTGACAGATTTTTGATATTTCCTGGGATCCATATCAACCTAACCGAGTGGCTAGCTGTGGAGTGAAACATATCAAGGTAACATAACATATCAAGGTAAATTGGTTTTGATGCTTTGCGTTATCAGTGGAGAAAAATATTATATTTACGTGACACATTTTCTCTTACTAACTTTTTTTAAGCTATAAATATTACATAGCCAATGCAAGATCGTAGGTAAATACCTAACACATAGAGTTGCTGCAGAAAGAAATAGGTTATCAGGATAAGTAGAAGGGACATAAGATGTGATTTTCAAATATGTATAGGTTCCCCCCATGTTTTTAATCAGAATAGATTTCTTTAGAACAGAGGAAAATAAGTAAAAGTTGCTGAAGCACAGTACATGCTAAGTGATACTGGGAAGAATTATTTGTCAAGCTACAAACTCCTTATTTAGAATAAAGTTTTCCTAAATTAGACTCTTAAATATAATATGTACATTATAGATTAAAAAAACCCAAAAGTTTTATATCTTATTAGAATTCTTGTTTAGTTCTTTCATCCTGCACTTCATGAGCATAATGTTTTAATTAGTAACAGACTGTGAGTATTCTATTATAACTGGATTATATTTTTATGTCCAGATAGTTCTAACTTTTACTTTGCCTAATGTCCACCCTAGAGATGAGGGGTTGTTATAAACTATCAATAAATTTCATTTTCTTTCAGGATACATCATCTTTTTGACAAGCTCTCATCTCTAGTTTATTTTAGTGAATGCCAAGATATAACAAATGTGTGCCAAATATTAATTTTTCATAATTAAACAACACTGTAGAATGTAATTAATGATTTATTTTGATGCTACATGAAAATTTTTAAATATTTTTTTGAAGAAAGATTTAAAAACTAATATATTTTTCTGGCCCTCTCCATCCATTTTAAAGTGTTTCCAATGCCTCCATCTATTTAAACAGTGTAATTCTTTGCACACTTATTTAGAAACAAACACTTTTGGTTTAGTTTGATCACACTAGCTTAATGTTCCGATATCTAATTGTAACTAGACTAAACTAGAGGAGTCAAGTGAGGAATCAATTTAGAGTCTCTATATAGTCACAAGAGGAATGTACACCCCCTCCCCATGCCTTTGAACCTTCTCTAGTTTTACCCAGGTGTTAGTCCCCAAAGATTTCTTTACATAAGCTTGAGCAATAAAGAAATACTTTTGAACCCTTTGCATGTGGACCTGGTTGTTTGTGCCTGACAGTTTGTGAAACTCAGATGGATTTTATTTCTTTCTTAAAGGTTTAATGTCCTTTAAGCATGTGTGAATTCTACTACTATTCTAACCACTATGATTTTTTTGTTAATCAAATTGTAACTTGTTAACAAATTATGACTGAAAAAAATGGTAGCGTTTATGTGAATTAAGTCATTAACTGCAAGTTGTTGCTGCATTTTAACTCAGAATTAAATTTGATCCTAATTTATTGAATTATTCTGTTTTCATCTTATTATATTATTACAGAAAAAAGAGATGAGCAGCTTAAAAAATCACATCATGTGGTTAATGGGTGTTTACGGACATTTTTATAGATTTTTCTGTTCACTCTTAATCATTTAAATATTTTTAATAAACTTCGAAGTATATATATTGATGTAGTATACGAGTCAGTTATTGCTAGTTGCTAAATTGGTTACTGCAAAATGTTGGATATCTAAAGCCTTATATCTTTTTCTGAATTAATGACATTTTAAAATGAGGAAAATTGCCTTGATTAAATAATTAGTTCTATAATTGTAACAAAATAAATGCTATTTTGCTAATAAATGATTAATATGCATATTAGAAATAAAATGCATATACATATTCATGTAGACAGATAAAGAGATATAATCTCTTAGATATAAATAGATGACAAGATCGTAAGAGGACAATTTATAAAGACAGACCCCATATATATACATTCAAATGTCTTTTTCCATTTGATTTTGTTCTTTGTACTTTCCTTTTTAAATTAAATTATTTTTAAATTAAAATTAAAAACTGCTGTTTAATTTTGTCATTTTTATTTAGTTAAAAAAATCCATAATGTGTTATATACTAAAATATATAAGTAAATCTGTTAGTTGGTTCTTCATACAACAACTCTTTTTTCAGTTCTGAAGATAGTTAGCTATATGACATGATTTTTTAAAAACTTCAATAAATTTGCCAATGTCTAACACTTTATATAAGGTTGTATGTGCACTTAGTAGATGTCACTTATAAAAATTTCCAAACTTTTTTCTATATTGAAAAAAAAATGCCTTTTTTTGAGGGGGGGGAGGCTTTGCTCATTAGATTGGGAAAAAATTACACTATTTCTTTTATACAGGCTACTCTTAATAAATGGCCAAATATATTGAATAAATGAAATCAATAATGAAATGATGCTCAATGTGGCTTTCATTGGAAGATTTGCAAAAAAGAAGTAGAAGAGACAGCAGTCAAGTTCAGAGAGCACCACAGACTCTACATTTGGAATCTATTTGTATCAGAAAACTACAACAAAAAGCTAGCAAATCAGTCTTCTACAGAGTAAAGTCATTGAAAAGCAGAAGACTAACATTCACTGAACTGAAGTTTAACATATTTTAAAAGACCTGGTTCTGTTTAATAATGAAATTATGAAGAGCAAAGCTAACAAAAAATATTTTGTAAGAAATTGCCTGGTATTTGAAAGACATTGTTGGAAAATCAGTTGTTGCATCTTCTTATCTTATTGGCTATCAGGAGTAATAGGCATTAAAGCAGTGTTTCTCAAACTGGGCAACTTTAAAATGTGTGGACTTCACTTCCTAGAATTCCTCAGTCAGTCCACACATCTTAGTGTAGGGATTCCTCTGTTGGTTTTCCCGTTTGATATTAATTGGCTATATTTGTGATTACTATGGGGAGGGGAGAGGGAGGGAGTGGGGGAGGGAGAT
>JANHFJ010006652.1:304581-315934 GCA_032468195.1 Cerberus rynchops | reverse complement strand
ATGTCACGGAGTGGTGTTACCTTCCCACCGAAGATGGATTGAGTGCATTTAAGGAATTACTAGTTTAAAAATTTTGGTTGGTAAAATAGTTCATAACCAGCCCAGTCTGGATGCTACCATTGATACAGGTCTAATAAAGAGTGGTATCCAAAAATTGGGCAATGGGATGGGCTAGAAATCCTTCAGAGTCCCTTTTAGCTCTACGATTCTATGAAACTATTGTATTGACTGAATGGTTTCAGTTTGTAACATCAGAAAATTAGGAGAGTCTATGAATTGGGTGGGCTACTATTTTCTTTATAATTAATAAATGTCAAATGTAACTGTTGTGTAGCTGAAAGATCTAGCAGTTATTTTCTATAAAACCAGTCCATACCCTCCAATCAAAAGGTGAAATTTATTTTTGACCAGAATATTGCTTATTTTGATTCATTATAAAACATGTGAAACTTTTTTAAGGAAACTTGCTTTAAAAAGCAAATTTAAGTGGACCCATTTGCCCAATCATAACCAAGTTTTCATACCTCTCTTGGACTGGCAGCCTAGGTCTTGGATATCTCTATCAGAAAAAAACAATTGAGAAAATGGTTCTTCAGGACACAGATTAACTTGACACATTTCACATGGCTTCAAAGTAGTCTGCAAGCCAAAGATTGTCTTAGTTGGCTTGATAACTGATCTGTGTCTGTCAGTTAAAAAAAAATAACACTTGGTTTTTAAAACAACTTTTAGTGATTTTTATACCATCAACCATAATATCTATCCATCTGAATCCTTTTGGACATTTGGAAGCAAGCACTGCTACAAATTGCTCTATTCTCTGTACTCTTTCAGTAACATCTTTTAAGTTAGACACTAATGCTGTTTTGCAGTTGATAATTGGCTGTATGAGATCAAACAAACTAAAGATAAATTCAAATAAGAGTAGAGCTAATTGTAGAAGGTGGCAGTTGATGTATCTCTCTGTTATAGCCAATTTGAGCTAGTGATTAAGGCACCAAGCTAGAAACCAAAGATTGAACTCTCATCCCACTTTAGTTGTGAAAGCTCAGCCCAACTCATGTCAGAGTGTTGTGGGAAAAATAGGAGGAGGGAGTTTTAATTATATCAATCACCTTGAATTATAAAAATAATAAAAGCTGGATGAAAAAAATCTAAACAAATTATAGATAGAATACTTCATTTTTAGAAACAAGTGTTCAGTTTGAGAATGTTCCTCAGAGAATTGCATTCTGATTTCTTAGATTGAAACCAGAATCATCATCTTTTACCTTCTGTCAATACCTTGACTTTTAGAAGGAAACAACTTAAAAGTGAAGTAGATGTTGTCTATGTAATATTGCCTCTGCGGGTTTGAAATTGCACAACATTAAAAGAAATAATGCTACACCTGTCCTAAAAGCATCATACTGGCTACCACTTTTCAAGAGGGATACAATATGCTGGTTGTTCTCTTTGAAATGTTATTTGGCTTGGGGTCAGATTTCCTTCACCCCTAAGAAGTTTCTGTCTTCACCACAATTAACTGAATTCATTTGAAGAGGTGTGTCTATACCAAATACAAGGCTTATATCATGGCAACCTGTTCCAATTCTTGTTCTAATATTTTTGTAATGCATTCTGAGCAGAAAGAAGTAAATTCTTTGCTTTTAAAAAAATCATGGCTTTGAATATAGACATTTAATTTTTGATTATTCTGATCCATTTTAGTTTCATGGTTTTAAATTAGTTTCAAGGTTTAATTTATCTCTATGGTAAGCTATCAAGAGACTTTAGTATTGATACACACAGACACACACACACAGACACACACACACACACACACACACACACAGAGTTCTCATACTATCCCTACTTCTACTAATAGCAGTAATATTGTGTGAGACATGAATGTATTTGGGCCTGACAGATGGAAACTAAATCTGAAGCATTTTTAATTTATACTAAAAGTAATTTTAGTTTAAACTTAAAAAAAAAGGCATGGCATGATCCTATTATTGTGACCAATTTACTAGTATATTGTCTATAAATGTTACATTAGTTTTCATTTTCTAATAGGCCAAATCTGGCTTGCAAAGTTCTAAATGATCAATTGATGTCAATACTGCAGAAAAGTCTGAAAGTCATGCTCTACGTCAGAAAAGTCTAACTTCGCTTCTTTCTATTGGTCATCCAGATTTTTGCAGCACCCATATGGCATGCTTATTCTGTCTCATCTTTAATTTCTATTTGTCATCATAACAGCCTTGAATCGAAGAGAAGGATACTTAGAATTTTCATTAAGCAAAGATTGGAAGTATCTCAATGTTCCTCAACTACCTAGCAACAGTTCAGAATAATTTTTCTTTATGTACTGTAATAACATCAGTATTTACATTTTTTGTTTAGAAGTCATAGGTTTCTATAAGAAGCAAAGCAGAGACATTGTCAGCAATGCTTGACAATGTGGACAGATGGATTGCAAAGACATGAATTCATACCTACTGTATCTGAGAATCTGAATTCAGATGCTTTGAAGGAATGTAGAGAACTGGAAAGAATAATTTGCATTAGTTCATAATTTGGAGATTTAATCTCCAGAGTCTCCATTTTAAAGTTTCTGCTGCCATGGTTAGGAACATCTTTATTCTGGTAAAGAAATATATGCTGGATTAATTTTTGGGAAGAAATTACCAAAAGTTTTTCCAAGAATTATATGCTTAAATATATTGGAGTCTGCTCAAATTTATTGATGATGGTGGATGTGGATCACTTAAGCTATTTTTACTTTAACACTTTATTGTCATATTTATCCAGAAAGTATTGATATCTGAAGCAACAGCTTCAACTAATACTTAAATTTCATTTGGTATTTCACTATAACATTCTGGATGGGACCAAAATATTTTTGTAGTCGATTTTTCCACTGAATTTGTTGTTTTAGGTTATTGGGTCTATAATGATTAAGCCTGTATTAAAACACACTTTTCTATTATACAATATCTCAGAAAGAGTTAGGTTGATATGTTTAAGCATGCTAATTATTTGGAAAAAAATTAAGCAACAAACTGCATTTTTTTAAAAAATGTGAATTCATGCAATGTTATAGTAAGAATATTAGAATAATCTAGATTAATTCTCTCAAATGGACAGTTGTCAAAAAGGATGAAAATGAATAGGGATTATTCTCTATATAGTATTTTTAAAGAGATTAGTAGTTTCCATTACTGTATTTTCCTGGCACTCAATTTTAGGAAAACGAAGATTTTAAAATATTATAAAATATTTTAAAGCATTAGAAAATGTTTCCTTGTTTATTGAGCATAGTAGTATTCCCTAACTTTATCAGGGTTTTTCATTACAGTTATTTTATAGAATTGGAAGGGGACAAGAAGCATTAATTGAAAATGGTCTTCGGAGAAGTAGAAACACCTAAGATATCAAATTATTGAATATGTTACAATATGGTTTGTATTTTGGCATTTTGACATTGGAAAGTAGTCTTCTGCAGGTCTGGTATTATTTATTATAACCTACAGTAGAAATACAATGGAAGAAACTAGATAGAAAAACTCCTGAAAAGTACCAGTTCTTTTTGCTGAATGTTCACCATTGTAGTCCTAGCACTCTTACACAACAATTTGATAATGTTGGTCAGTCCTTTAGAGTCAATGATGATATAAGAGAATACAGATATTGTATTTGTTTGTGGTGCTGCTGAACTTAGTGGTTTTCTTACAGATGTTTCATTACCAAATTAGGCAACATCATTATTGCTATGATGCTGTGGTTTGTTTGTTTGCTTTACTATCTTATCTTAAATTGGAAGTACAGTACAATCATCTGTTTCACAGACTTGCATTTACAACATGCTGAACCATCAAATAAATGATTACCTATTTGCTGTGAATGTTCATGGGGTGTCTGATGGCTTGCAGCCTCACTATACTGTCAAATATTTTACTTTGGAAGTAATAAACTCTACTTTTTAATGAGCTATTCCTTTGTATTTGCATAGGCAGGCAACCAATCGCTTATCATTGTTGGTACTTGCTGACTATCTTAAGGTTTATTTGCAAATTATGTTTCTGTTTTCATTGTTGCACAGAAATTTAATTGCTCACTGCTGTTGTTAGGTATTAGAAAATAAGTGTTTTCTTCCCAATTAATTAAAAGCAGTATTCTAAGATAAATTATTGCAATGCAACCTAACACTGAAGAATAATCATAGCATTTCTTTGAAGTCAATCATGATAATTCTTATAACATTACTTGTTACAGTTTTGTGCATTTGAGTTTTGTCATTTAATGAATGTTTGTAATGATAGTTAATTTTACTGGTTTCTAATTAGAGTGGCTGTATATTATCTAAACAAGCTCAGTAGAGCAGCTTGGTCTGTTTACTGATAGAAGCTTTAGTGAACTAAATATATTGACTATCCTGATTTCTAAAAAAGTGAATTGCTACAAAAGTAGAAAAATGGAAAATGTGTTTATGGATTGGAAAAATACATTGCATTTCTTAGCAGGAACTTTCGCTTTAGCATTACATTATTTAATGGTTTATTTAATTGGATTTATATCCGGCCTTTTGCATTGGTGAACACATAGCAAAAACTTCAGGAACAATACAAATGAATTTTACTTTCCAGAGAAATGCCATGCAATGCTAATATGTAATCGGTAGGTATATTAAGAACCACTCCTGACTTAGATTCCTTTCACTCTATGTTAATGTTAAATACACTGTCTGGTAATGTTAATGTTAAGGATCCTCACAGAATAAGGTTGCTGTAAATTATATGTTTAATGGTAAGAACAAATTGTTTAACACATTCTTGGATTATTATCCTCCTTATTATCAGTACTTCGGTGCATTTTAAGCAGTGTCAGTCTCTCACAAAGACAAATTTAGGTCCAGCTTTTTCATTAGGAATTTCATGTACTCTTCTAATTTTGACTTACTAAAAAGGCTAGTGATAAAACATGGACCTGGCTTTATTTCTGGAATACTGGAAATGATAATTACTATTTATTTCAACAAATTACTCTTTTTATAGTCTTAGTTTCATTAACATTTTTGTAAGCAACAGTTGATTTAATCTAATTGTTTTGCCTTATAAAATTATCAGTAATAAAATATTTCTGCATCCCTCAATAACTTTTAAATTTGAAGTTTTTGATTGAGAGTGAAATGCAAATTGGAACTTAATTTTAGTCATTGTTTGAAAAATATTTTTATTCAGATTTTATTCCTTTTATCAGTCAAATTGCCTGGGCAGTTTGCACTTGGCAACAATAACATAAAATTGCCAAAATTTGGATATATTAAAACAATGATCCATAAAAGTGGCAAAAATATGAGGCACAAATAAGCTTCAAATAAATTACTGAAAATATATCTTTGCATAGGATAAAAAGCTATATATGTTGCTTTTTATCATATTTATCAAACAGGTCAGGGGATCATTAAAATAATCATTATTGAACTATAACATGATTTATTAGTTGTTTTTTCAGTTCATATATTTCTGTTCAAAATGAATGCAGATGATAAGATTCAACAATGGCCATTTTCCTCCCTATACATTAGAATTTGCATTATTGAATTCTGTCATGTTATAAAGTAGTAACATACTAATTTATATTAAAATCCTTAGCTCTTTGAAATGCTTTTTGTATTTGGAGTTTTTCAAATGCTAGATTACAGCAAGACAATTCCCAGCCATCATAACTAGTACAACCTTGGCAAGAAGCTTTGGACAGTATAGCACAGGGGTGTCAAACTTTATTTCATTGAGGGCTATATCAAAGTTGTGTTTGACCTCGGAGGGCTGGGGGCATGGTATGACCAGGGGTGGGCATAGACAGAGGGTGTGACACAAGATTTGTGTCAGGGGCACCTATGATGGCCAGGTGCTAAGGCAGAGTGGCAGACTCTTCCCTAACTCTCATTATACTCTTCCTTCCTTCCTTCCTTCCTTCCTTCCTTCCTTCCTTCCTTCTTCTTTCTTTCCTCTTTCCCTTTCTCCTTTCCTCTCCATTCTTGTGTGCTCAAATGCAAAAGGGAAAACATCTCTCCTTTTGTTTTGTTTGATTTTTAGTTAGTTTTGATAGCCAGCAAAAATGGAGCTCTAGGGGATGCTGGCAGATGAACTGCAGATCGATCCTTTGGTGTCTCCAGGTTGGCCCTGTGGGCCAGATCTAAGCACCCTGTGGGCCAGATCTGGCCTGTGGGCCTTGAGTTTGACACCCCTGGTATAGCATATTAAGATGGCTTCCCTAAAAATTAGCAAATGTGTTAGAACAGTGGCTCCTAACCTTTCGGCCACCAGGGACCACTTCCATGGAGAGAAATTTTTCTGCGGACTGAGGGGACCCCTGTATTAGAATAAACATTGTACCCACAGAAATCTTTAATATCCTTCCATTTCATGTTTCATAGTGTTCCTTAGTATATTCATGCAAATGTTGCTTCCCAATTTAGTCTTACTACTTAAGATGTGTATAATTTCATGCAAAATTTCTCTGGGTTTATAAAATCCATTTCTTTTCAAGGCCCTGCTTGCTTAATAATCTTTAGTTTTTGTTTAAAAAAATATATGATATAAGTTATTAGACAAATGCTGTTGGGAAAAAAATCATTTCATTAAGGAATACCACTTTTAATCTTGTGGATCCTAAGAAGCATGAGGTTTAGAGTCAGTTGATCAAAGTGTCAAGAAAAATGCAAGTATTACAATACTTTGTATCATGTTTTTGAAAGCATGTTGCCATTACATTTATATCTTTTTTTTTCTATTATGAAGGTTGCAAGTTTGAACTGTAACACTTTTCAATCTCCTAGTTTTTCTTAACCATTTTTCTCTCTAGGCATTTCCCATTGTTAAAAATTATGGAGACTCCAAAAATAGCTTTGTATGGGTTATAGGTATACATGTATAATAGTCTTTGTTGAATGACTGCTTCTTAAGCAATTGCTCAATTACAGTCAGGGTGGATAAAAATCGATGACTAAAAAAAATATCAGATTTCTAAATTTTAAATCTGATTTTTCTTATTTTTATCAAATTTATTTTAATAAAATACTTTTGGAATAAAAATCTATCTAAAGATAGTTTGCTGTTTAAGATACATTAATAATTTAGTTTATCCAGCATGAGATGGAGCATAGTTATATAGCATGAGGCTGTATATTCTGCAATATTTACGGTTTTTGGTAAACTCATCCAATGAATCAAAAGCTCTGCAGACTAAGATAACATGCACATTGATGCATTCACACAATTTCACAGCAGAGATAACAGTTACTCTTTAAAAATATTTAAATCAAGTTGATTTAAATCAAGCCTTTTTACTAGTGATTTAAATCATGATTTAAATTGACTTTTATTTAAATCAAACCCACCTGGTTACAGTGGTGCAGAATGATGGGGATTTAGAAGGGTCCTCACAGTTGCATGGATCCCTATGCGATGTCATTACGATATGAATATTTAGCAACGACCTAGGAATACAATTTAGACTTATATACTGCTTCACAGTGCTTTACAGCCCCTATAAGCTGTTTACAGAGCCAGCATATTTCCCCCAACAATCTGGCTCCTCATTTTAACCATCTCGGAAAGATGGAAGGTTGAGTCAACCTTGAGCCGGTCGGGATTGAACTTCTGGGTGTGGGGGGAGTTGGCTTGCAATCCTGCATTTTAACCCCTGTACTATTGTGGTTCCCAGAATCATGTGATTGTGCAACATCTTGCTGCCACATGATCAGTTTTTATAGCCTTCACAGCTAGCTTCTGACAAACAATGTCAATAGCGAAGCCGACAGAAGATTACATAACACAGGGCACTGCTACTACCCAGGATTCTCTTATTCAGAACAACTGGGAATGTTCGCAATTTCCACCATAAGTAGGCATGATTATGTTATGTGATTTACAACAGCATCATTTAGCAACAGATTTGCCAATCCCAATTACCACTGTTAAGCAAGGATTACCTGTATTTACTATCTTAAAAATAATTGAATTTGACATGTTTGCTGCTTTCCCTTTTCACAGTTTCAGAGGCTTGTAAGATTGTATTGTTTTTCAACATGGGATGGCAAATATTTTTTATTTTTATTTTATTCCCGAGAGGTCTTGGAGTGTCCCAGGGCCACACTTCAAGAAACACTATCCTAGAGCATTTGTGATATTTGTCTAATCATCTGTAGTACTCTGCATTTGAGAAATTTAATTTCCTCAGTGACATAGAGATAAGGTGAATGAATGTTGCCCTTTCAGCTGCTAGTTTAAGAAAATTTTTGAACTGGCAACAGGATTCACAGCAAATAAAGAACAGGTATCATCCTTTTTATCCATACAATTGTATAATTATGGAATTGATACTAATAATGTAATGGGTCTGTTTTAGTGCAGTGAAAAGAATGCTGTTGGTTGATTTATTAAAAGGATATAATCTAATGCCAGGGAAAGCAGCCTGATACCTTCCAGAGATACCTACATGTTACAAGAAGTAGAACTTATGATCAGAATTATGAAATGTAATAGCAATGTGGTTATAAAGCACAACATCATGTAACCATTCCAACTCAGCAATTCCAGTTTCTATCATTAGCTGAATTCTGTATGATTGCATCATCTCATAGCTATTTGACTATTTGCCAACAATTCCACTTTCTGTCATTAGCTGAACTATATGTGATTGCAGCATCTTACAGACTTGCGGCTGCTGTTTGCAATCTCTTGCTGGCTTCCCCATTGCCTTTGCTGAAAGTGTTGGTTGCATATGGTGATCATGTGACCATTGTTCCAATGTCATAAATGCATGCTGGTTTCCAAGCACCCACATTGCAATAATGCAGCTACCACAAGATCACTGAGCTATTGTAAACATCCATCATTTAAGCACCATCGTAAGTTTAAATGGTCACTGAATGAATGTGTAACTGTATATACTTTACAAATAAATTTACATAGTCCTCAAGTTAGGACCATTAGTTTGTCAACCATTCGCAGTTATGATGGTGTGTCACATGATCATGATTCAGATGGTTGACAACTGGCATGATTTTATGATGGTTGCAGCATCCCATGATTATGGGATTGCCAAGCAAAATCAATGATGGATGCTGGATTCATTTAATGACTACCATCAAATTGGGCATGACTTCTTTAACGACTGTGTTGTTTAGCGATAGAAGCTACTATTCCAATTATGGTTGTAAGTGTAGGAGTACCTATATGTAAATAACGAATAAAGATGAACAGTTCAGAGTTTTGCTCAATTCGGAGTGATTTGCAAACTCTGGTTCAATTTTGTATTGGCATTGAATAGATAGTATATATATCAACATATGTATCTCTTGTTATGCTTGCTTAGCAGCATACAGGTGCCATAATAATCATGCACACATATTATCTCATGTGATTTTGGAGTTCTGAAGCTAAGATTAGGACAAGAAGCTAAGGTTGGTAATGAATATGTTTAATTACTGTGTCCTGTGTCATGATAAGTGTAAAACAGCAAACTTCGATATATGTATACAATTGCTCAGTGACTAAATAAGCCTCTTTGTTCTGATTGCTATTATGGCACACAAACAATGATCAATCTTTTAATGCTATGATTTCTGAAGTTTACAGAGTTTTATTCTTTTATTATTTATTGGGGATGATAATAATTGTTTAAAATTTTATAATTTTTATAATTTTTAATTTGACAACCATCTAATTTTAATTTTGAATTTGTTTTTAATTGCTATTTATTCTATGTCCTGTTTTTAGCTGGTTGTATACCACCCCGAATCCCTTTTGGGGAGAGAGGTGGTATATAAATAAAATAAAATAAAATAAAATAAAATAAAATAAATAAATAAATAAATGAATAAATTCCCTTCCTGTTTCTTTCATCCACTTTGACCCCTTGTATTTGCCTTCAAGATAAATGAAGCTTAATAGACATAACTAATACCTAAGACAATTGGAATATTATTCTGTAGTGAGCAATTAATTGATCTAAGTGTTGGCCATAGTGGGGCATTTAATTTGTAGTGTGTCAGTGAAGTGGTTTAGACAAGGGATATTCAAAAAATATTTCTTGACAATGGTTTAATCAGCAAGGACTTGGGTAGTGCTAAATGTATTTCACAAAGACATGTTCAGGAAGGCTTATTTAAAGCTATCTTGCAGGGATATAGGATTTATTACTGAAGAAGATGAGGCATTGCTTGATTAACTGTAAAAATAAAAGCTAAATCTTGAAAGAAAGAACTGTTATATGTATTCCTTGCCTTTGAACATCCATAACAGTTTAGAAGGCAGTTCTACATACAACAGTTGCAACATTCCCGTGACCTTTCCAGCTGTCATCTAACAGGTAAAATCAATGGGGCAAGCAGGATTCTCTTAATGACCATGTGACTGTGGCAAAACTTGTAAAATTGGGTGTGACTCTCCTAATAACTGCATTGCTTAGCAACAGAAGTTCTAATCCATAATGTGGTAATAAATCAAGGACTACCTATATTGTTTTAACTTTGCGTCATCTTCTTGAATTAACCTATACTTCTCTGGGAGTTGTCGGTTGGTACATTATGGAAGAAAATATTGGGGAGTTGGGAGTGGCAGACAAGGATCTACAAAAACAGGATTCAGTTATTCAAGAAAGCTTGCCTGGCTGGGGAATTCCACACACCTTCTTAAAGCACCACAGTTGAGAAATATGGCTATATGTAGAAAAACATGTAAGATGATTTTAATTTTCTTTTTATTTTTATGTATAAAATAATCTGTGGAAATACGTTTTATTCAGAACAAATGTTTATGAGTTAAAATCAACTTTTTTGATATTTGGTGATATTTGCAGAAATGTAAATAACAAATAGTACATGGATATTCATTTGAATATACCAGAAGCTGATGTTATATGATACAGACTGTTATTTTGACTAGCTAAAAATAATCTGCTTTGCTAAGAAACTACAAGTAGTCCTCGACTTATACAACACTTTGTTTAATGACTGTTCGAAGTTACATCACTGAAAAAAAGTGACACCAGCATTTTTCAATCTTGTAGCATGCCCGTGGTCATGTGATCAAAATTCAATCGCTTGGCAACTGACTCATATTTATTATGATTGCAGTGATTACTTTTTGCAAACTTCTGACAAGCAAAGTCAATGGGAAGGCAGATTCATTTAACAACCGGGTTACTAACTCAGGGGTGGGCAAACTTTTTGACTCGCGGGCCACAATGGTTTCTAAAATTTGACAGAGAGGCCGGGCCAGAACAGGAGAATGGTGTGTTTGTGTGAACTAATATAAATTGGATGTGGCCCGTGGGCCGTAGTTTGCCCATGTCTGAGCTA
>JANHFJ010006652.1:283885-298242 GCA_032468195.1 Cerberus rynchops | reverse complement strand
CGGTTGATTTTACAATTTAAGTCCTGGGAGAGCAAGGGGGGGGGGAATGTCTGATGTCTCCATGGCTACTCACACACAGCAGTCTTCGCTGTGGATCCACTCCTAGCATTGCTGCCTCTATCAGCCTGCATAGCTGGGGCTGCTGCTAGCGCTGCTGCCAGTGGCCTGGTTTCCCAAGGCTTCTCTTGGCACTGCTGCTCTGGCAGTCCTGGCTGTTTGGGGCTGCTCCTGGTGCTTCTGCTCTGACAGATGGTGGCTTGTAGTCCTCATCTTGGCTCCTCAGTGAAGGTCTTCTGCTCGTGGTTCCATTCAGGTGCTTAGCAACTGGCATGAATTTATGACAGTAGCAGTGCCCTTAAGGTTATGTAATCGCTATTTGTGACCACCTCAGCCAGCTTACTTCAAGCAAAGCCCATGGCAAAAGCCAGATTCACTTAATAACTGGGGGGGAAAAAAGGTAATTAAATTGGGTGCAATTGCTTGCTTAGCCATAGAAATTCAGGACCCCATAGTGGTCATAAGTGAAAGATTACTTGAAATATATAAGGGAAGTCTTCATACACAGAAGTGTTACAAGGTGTGCTCATGACTTTGGAAAAAAGAGTGAAAAATGTTTTGAATGGATGTGATGTAACTATAACTACTAGCCATATTGAGTGCCCATTGTGTTATTGAACAATGAGCAGGAATTTTCATAATTCCCATACTGCACTGATGAACTTGCTTTTGGAGGCAGCAGACCTGAATTAAAAAAAAAAATTCTAATCAGAAGAAAGGCTAGCTAAGTTTGGCAAATATGTAAAAACCTTACAATTCTAAGTTTATGTTTGATTTGGCAACTAATGTGTTTTGTCTAGTAACCAGCATCTCCAGAGTCTACATAAACCACTGGCCTTGGATATCCTTACCTCTAGCAAGTAGGTGGTTTTGTTCTTGTTGTAGTTCTGTTATCTCCAGCTGGCCTTTCCTTAATGAAATAATTACAGACCCAGATACCTATTGTTAGAGCTTCCAGTTCGGTTTTTCTCACTTTAAATTACACAGGAACAAGAATTTGGGATGAAGGTCAGGTCTAAAGTTCCTGGTGGCAAGGAGTGTTCAGTGTTAAGGACAGGGTGGGTGTTAAGATGCAGAAGGGCAGGCTGCTTAGATTAGACAAGGCAAAATGTCAGGTCCCTCTATGAGAAGCATAAATAGTATAAGCATCTATTGAAAAGTTACTTAAGGTAATCTGAAAATAATGATTGTAAAATCTAAAGCAACAGATGTTAACAAAATTTGGCATGAATAGCTATTGGATATTTAATTGCTCTGTAAATTGCATGAAGCATGAATTTTTTTCTAAAATCATTATTTAATACAAAGGACAGAATATTAAAACTCATATTGCAGCAAATATTTTTTTATTTAGCTATTTCTTATTATCGAGGAGGAATTATTGAATGTTCTATGTTACTCAGATACATATATATGACATTTATCAAGTATCCAAATTTTGATCACATGACCATGGGGATGCTACAATGGTCGTAAGTGTGAAATCAGTCAGAAGTCACTGTTTTCAGTGCTGCTGTAATTTCAGATAGTCACTACATGAATGTTTGTAAGTTAAGGATTTACCAGTATGAAGTTTCCTTCAACTGAATTATATTATTGCTTGTTTGCTATTGGTATTGTCTGCATGGCATGACAAGTACTTTGTTGGAGACTAAGATGATGATTATTCCCAGCATTATGCTACACCAGGGTTTCCCAACTTTGGCAACCTCAAGATACATGGACTTCAACTCCCAATTTCCTAGCCAGCATGAAGAATTCTTTCAAAGAATTCCATGCTTCTTAAATTGTCAAGGTTGAAAAACTCTATGCTACAGTTTAAAATTAAAATCTTACGTGTACAATGTATGTACTTGTCTATAGATAAGCAGATTTGAATGACTACCAGACTGCTGCAGCATTTTGCCTTTTGTGTGTATTTGGGAAGATTACTCCACCCACCCATATTTTAAACTTTAATCAAGCAAACAAGCTTTAACATAACCTGGCACTTATTCATCATTGGAGAACATTTAATAATTATTCTTATAAGGGTTTTTTTTTTACATGTCTTGAGAACAACCTCAAGTTGACAGTCATTTGAAAAGAAAGCTGTTCTGGATTGTGTTAAAACTGTGGAAGATTCAGCAGCTGTTTACAGATGTTTGGCAGCCATATTCTTAACAGCTGTTCACATACAGTCAACAATATATAGCCATGTAGATAATAGTCTATTCTTTACAACTCAACTTTTTCCCTTCAAAATAAATGGATATGATTATGATACATGATTAATATGTAATTATTTTTAAATTACAGTAACAAAAAGATATTGCATCATTTCTCAAGTAAAACAGAAATAAAACCTGCATTTAAAAAAAAATCCTATTGCTTCCCATATTAGAATTCATTTCCTCTTGGCCTTTTCAGCCTTAAACCTTAGTACTGCCTGAATTTTTTTCTTTGAACATAATTGTTTTAAACATCCTGCCAAAACAATAGCTGAAGATGCAGTTAAACTTTAGGAATTCTGATTTAATTATAATGGTAGAGGCTTTGCCAGTGGATTCTGGTTCCTGATATCTGTAAATCATTCTCACATTTTTTTTTCAATGAAGTTACATTTTATGTAGCAATATTTTGCTGTGTGCAGGCCTTACCAGTTTGAATAACAGGATTTTTTCCCAATACATGTAGCTTCTTATGTTTTCAGTCTTTTGCAATTTGTGATTTTTCCTTTTCAAATGTAAAACTAGATCAGATCATAGATTGTTTTAGAAGAATGGCATAACTGCATTCCTTTAAACAGGAAAGTAAATAGTTTGATGTGACATTATTATTTTATTTCGTCTAACTTCCCTTCGCTTATGAGTTTCACTAAATAGGTGTCTAGAAATCCAGCTGATGTAAAATAAATATTAGGGGTTTATTTTGGGGATATCCAAAACCGTATCCCAGTGTCGACAAGGATCACGTGAACTTAGTTTTCAACTCAGTTGGGATATAAATAGGTGGACCGGCGTGATCAAGTTCTCAGTGTGGTATAGATATGTTTTTCTAGACCTGTGGATCCTGTTGAAATTATGATGCTAATACACTCTGGAATTGCTGATTTTTTTTTTAAAAAGCAACCTACTATGAACCTACATTGGGTGGTTAACAAACCAACCATGTGATTAACAAACCAACCTTCAAATTAACATGTTTTGTATCAGTTAGAACACACTTGTTCGTTTCATACAGAAATTCAGAAAGTCTTAATACAGGTAGTTGTCAAGCTACAAATGCAATTGGACAGAATTTCATTTGCCAGTGTAATTGGAAACCTTGATGTGACCGCATTGCTCGACAATAGGAATCTTGGCATTCCCCATTGCTATTGTTAGCTGAAGACTTGTCCCAATCCAATTCATTCCTGAATTGGTCCCAATCACCCCTAAGGCTCAGTTCTTCCAACATACAAGAGTTTCCTTCCCTTCAGTCCCCCCACCCACTCCTTCTGCCCTGTAGGTGGCAAACAGCTTCTGAACTGCAGTGTAGTGTGAAGCTTTAGCAGCCCTAAGGGTTGCAAAAAGCCCCAGCTATTCAGGAATTCTGGGGCTCAGCTCAGAAGACCACGGGTGAAGCTACCCCACCCCAACTTCTGCCATCACCCTACATTCTATCATCCCAGTTAATTGTCATCCTCCTCTTCCTCTTGCCAAGATATGCCCAATCTGACCCTTCACAAAGCAGCTGCTAGCTACATGAGTCTTCATCCCCTGATTTTGTAAGAAAACCACCCCTTCTGAAGTAAGCTCATATATCCAGTAGTTTCCTTGTGAATGGCAGGATGGATATACCTCATCAGCAGAAGGAACAAGAAGACAGTAAAGGTCAGCTCAGGATGATGGATGAAGGACAGCAGGAGATACAAAGGGCAGGAGGTCAAAAGGGAAGAGGGAAAGATATAGATGGGGGGGGTGTTGGAAGTATGGTCTGTTGTAAGCATGGGCAGACTGCCAAGCATCCAAATTCAGGGAGAGCCATTTTAAGTTGGGGACTAGGCTTAACTACCATTCATTCAACACTACTGTTAATTTCAAATGATTGTTGGATGAACACTTGTAACTTGAGAACGATGGTACTTGTTTAAGACTGACTGGTTGTATCTCATTATAAAAGAGCATAGATATATAATGCTACTGTTATAATTGTGCTATTTTGCACATCTCTCTTCAGCATTAACTAAAATTGTAATAATTGAGCCTCTGTCATTTGAAATTGTTTTGGATAATAGAGATAAATGCATCTCTAGGCCCCAATGAGAATGAGGACATTTCTGGACTTTCAAATTATGCCGAGAAAGTTGTAGAACTGGTTTAATTCAATAAAAGGATATTATAATGGTAAAAATTATCAAAATGGATTTGAAAATGCATTTCATTGGAACTTATTTGAAACTTAGCTCTTTCATATGAAATCCAACCAGCCTTGGAATAAAGAGATTATTCATGCAAGTAATTGTGATAAAAACCTATGGAGGAATGTTTCTGGCCGAATATCCAGAATATTGTTTACAAGAAGTAAAAATTTTGACTAATAAAACAGAGTTACTATCAATTTGGTGGACAGACAGACAGACAGACAGACACACACACACAAAAAGTATTTTCCAGAAGAAGTGATGTTCCAAGAATACAATGATTGTATACATTAACACACTGTAAAATGCAGGGATTTTAACGTGTGTAATATAATGTTTTGTACAGATAGGCCTTCCACCTCCTTTCTGTTTTCTCTTGCTTTTTGTTATGGAAAAGGATTTAATCATGTAAACACGTTTCATACTGAAATATAAAAGAAATGTATGTCTTCATTTTTGCCTAGAAGAATAACTACAGTATAACCCTGAGTTGAACCAGCAAAATGTTCAGGTAATGCTAGTAGTCTTCCTATATATTTCAGCCAGCAGTAGCCATGGGAAGAATTGGGGATTGACTGATGGAAGCAGTATCATGGTGTCACCATGCAAATCCCAATCTTTTTGTGAGTGTGATAGGATGCTGTACACATGTCCCAAAGGGGCATAGCTTGCAATGTGACAACATGACATTGCTTTTATAATTGTGATAAAAGCAGTGAGATCCAGGGAATGCCACAGTATACAGATTTTCTGTGCATTTCTCCATTATATTCAGGTCTGCCTTTTTCCCTCTGATCTGTGGTGTAGCAGCCAGAGAAAAATTACATTTTAAAGTAGTGCTTTAAATTAGAGATGCAAATAACATGTTGCAAAGTCTTTTTTCCCTTCTTTGTTATCAGGTTGCCATTTTGGCAGGAAGCAAAAAATTTCCTTTGAATCTAGAATTCCTCTGATCCTTTTGACAGACTTTCAACTTCCTATGCAGATTAGGCCATTAAATTAGGCACAAGGCTGAAACAACCCTGTTGCCTAATTTAACCTTGCCATGGTCTTGAAAGAGATTTACTAATGTTTACTAATGCTAATGGGTGGCAATTTGGTAGGGAAAATAATCCTTCCAAGTCCCTTGAACTGCATGCCCTCAGGATGTATGAGGTCGTAAAAGTATTTCCAACTACCTTACCCATTTGATGGCCTTTAGAATATACAGTGTGTGGGGTTATCTATTATCCCACCATCTCAAAGTCTCCTGTTCCAAATTAGGCTAGCTTTCTGAAGTTACACAGGGCTGGGGAAAAGATGCCACATCAGGATGGTCTCTATCTGGTGATGCTTTTGTTGTAAGGGCAAGAAACAGATTAATTCCACCCACCATTAGTGGAAAAATCTCCTATTTGTTTTAGCAAGAAAGGACCCAGTTTTTATGTCTCTTGTTCCAGCAGATAATCCTTCATTTTAAACAAAACAATTTAGATAGAAACATAAAGATTTGTATCAGCCTTTTATGTTGGCACTGACTGCTGAGGAAACAGATGTGTGAAGTGTCTAGAATGGTGAAAATGGCTGGATTCTGCTTGGAATGGGGTAACACCCTGTTCTGTAAAGCTATCTGTTGCAAATAAAAAGCTTGTGTTAATTTTCTTACATTGCAAACGTGGTGTGCCTGTGTGTGGGTGTGTATGTTCTGTTTGTCAAGAGCTACCTCTTTTCACATCCACTATATTTCTGATTAAGATTATTGGAGCATGACTTCAATGAGTTTTAAAATAGGCATATTAATCTGAGCCTTCATCCAGGGATATATTTTCACTGTAACTTAGTGATAAAAGCACCTCCCTCATTTACTCTTCCGTGGTTTATATTTTTTTCTTTTTTTGTCTCTGGACATGTTTCTGAAATAATAACGAAAATATCCTCTTTATTCAGTTCAGGAGAGCTCAGTACAAATAGGGAAAAAACAAAACAGTCTCTTTGAGGAAGCTGCTGTGCTTTAAAGATAAAATGCAAGGTGAAAACAAATATTTCTTCAAATGAACTGCATTTTTCTTCTGATAGGCTAGAGAATAAGGTATGTGGGATGGAAAAAGAACAATAGACATTCCTCTTAACTTGGGCATTTTTTCAGGATTTAATTGCCCTTAAAACCCATCTATTTCAACAAGCCAGCCTAGCCTGATACCTCAGGGTTTTAAATAAGTCTAACGATTTTTAAATTTTATATTAATCTTGTTTTAAAAGGGGTTTTAATAATTTTGTAATTCTTTTTAAAAATATTTAAATCAGCCATTTAATTTAATTTAATTTTAAAGTGTTTTTAAAATTTGTATTATCGTTCTGTTTTATAGGCTGTTCACCGCCCCGAGTCCTTCGGGAGAGGGGCAGTATAAAAATTTAAAATAAATAAATAAATAAAAATAAATTTCATTCCTGCATTTGGCAAAAGCAAATTAAAACTAACATTTAATGATGAGGCATGTAGTTTATTAATGTCCACTTGTATTCTGTATAATAATATTATAGTGTAGTGTTTTGTATTAGTTTTATCCAGAATTTATAATGAATACTCATAATAAATAATTTATTGAACAAAAAATTACAAATTATTACTAAATTTATTCAGATCAGGGGGGTTTGTGTGTGTGTGTGTGTGTGTGTGTGTGTGAACATGTAGCTGATCTGGATGTAAAAATTAGCAGTGGGAGAAAGATATAATTTAGAAATGTGAAATGTATTGATTTCAATTTCTTTTGTTCTAAAACAGCAAGTAAATCATAGGAGCCAAAATGGCTGAAGGCATACATCTTTATAATATTAAAATGGTCATCTGAGAGTAAAGCAAAGCTCTAGGAATAGCTCAGCGGGGATATGATAACGGTTTTTGCATGGAAAACAACTCAAAAGGCTTTAATTATTTGGAGCATCTTGCTGTCATGCCTCTGCTGTTGTTTGCAGTGCCCTCCCACTAATTACTTCATCTGTAAGCATGCTCTTTTTTGTGTGTGTACCAGTTACATCAGCGATACATATTTGTTATGTAGGATACCTGCAGTATTTGTGATCCTATATTTACATCTAATTTGGCATTAGAATTTCATTGTTCATTGGACTTTTATATACTCATTTTGAAAAGCAAATGAAAAGCTATAATTGTGGAACAAATCATTAAAAAACTGGCATATAACCCATTATTGGCTAAAAAGAAGGATTAAAATATTTCAAATAAACATTTTTGATTATATTTCACATACATACACACACACACACACACACACACACACACACACACACACACACACTTTCTTTTAATGGTATTTAGCTTGCAGTTTTGAAAATAGAAGTGAATTTCTTCAATTTCCTTTCTCAGTCTGCTTCTGGTATATAATTAATGCTTGTCCTTCCTCCCTGCCTCACCTCCTCCCCCACACACCCAATGTGATAGAAGTTTGGTGGCAATAAAGTACATGAGAAACATGAAAAAACTAATTTCCGTTTTTTAACAAAGGAATTAAAAACAATTTTGTGCAGAAAGTGACACCACTGTATGATAACTTATACATTCATCTGTAGCCTAACACTGTCTTTAGTCGCTGTAGATATCCACGTACAACATACCACGTTTTTTCTTCCCCAGATTCTGCTGATATATGTGAACAATTTGAAATTTTCCTTTTGTAACCTCTTAAGAAAGCTATTATTTAAAATGTTTTGCACTGACAATTTCTCTCTCCTGAATTGCTCAAATCAGCTAATTCAGTGAATTATAACTATGAGCCACAAATTGTCTGTGGGACCACAGCTAAAGCAATAAAAGGAAATAAGTTATTTGCTTGAATAAGCAGTAACTATTGCTGTGCTTTCTTAGCTTTTTCATTAAACCTGAAAGAAACTTTAATTGATTCATTTAATCAATCTTAGTCAATTTAAGGATTTTAATTCATAGTTGCATACTTTAATTGATGAGTTTGGAGTTTAGACAAATGCTTTATGTTTTGAAAGCAGTTCTTCTGATGTTTACAGTTTATTCCAAGGTCTACCGTTATTTGAAATGTAAAGATAAATGACTAAATAGATTTTCCTGAGAGTGAGCTATAGCTTGTTTTCAATCAGTAAAACATTCTTATACTTTAATATATCTCAAGTGTGTCAGATTTTGCTGATAAGGTAAAGGTTCCCCTTGCACATACGTGCCAGTCAATCCTGATTCTAGGGGCAGTGCTCATTTCCATTTCTAAACCGAAGAGCCAGTGCTGTCTGCTGACAATTCTGTGGTCATGTGGCTGGCATGACTAAACAACAGAGCATTGTTACCTTCCCACCAAGGTGGTCCCTATTTTTCTACTTGCAATTTTTACATGCTTTCGAATTGCTAGGTTGGCAGAAGCTGGAGCAAGTAACAAAGGAATTAACCTCACTCTGTTACAAGGTTCTAGGGATTTGAACTGCCAACCTTTCTGATCGACAAGCTCAGCATCTTAGCCACTGAGCCACTGCGTCCCCTCCCCATTTTGCTGGTACATACCCTTTAATAATCAACTAGATGAAGAGAAGGCTTTTTTAAATCTTAAGTAGTATAAAAAAGCAACATTTGAGAAGATGGACTTGATGATACAACTAATATATGTGGAAACAGGTGGCAGCACACATGTTTTTTCCAATAAGTGATCTGTTCCTCTGCTAACTGTTGGAAGTCAGTTGACTAAAGTATCCAAAACCTCTGGCTATTTTATTTCATTTATTGCCGTCCTCTATTCTAGGTTTACTTGATTTGGACTATAAAAAATCCATGCAACAGTTAGATGACATTAGATACAGAAGACTCTTAATTGGTGCAGTCCAGAGTTTTGAAGGACAGTAGTTCTGTTTTATATTCTGCTTTTCAGCCAAGATTGTTTTATAGTTAAAATATACTAGTACCTATTTGAACCTGGGTCTTGACTTAGAGAAGTTCTTGGGAACGTTGTTCTTTTGTTCAAGAAAACTGCCTTCAGAACTGGCTGTTACCTAAATAGTCTCACAGGAAACTGAAATATGATTTAAACCATTATCTAAATAGACTTACAGGAAGCTTCAATTGCAGCTTTCTTCTGGATACAGTTCAGTGGCTTTCAGTGAGAAAGGACTACAGATTTTTGTAAGTAGAGTGACATTTTTGTTAGATAATTATTAATGGAAATATAAATATGTTATCTAGGAATCATGCCATTTTATCTCTATTTTTTCTCCCCTTGGAAGAAATTTATTTAGTGAGATGAGCTCTATTGTATGGATTTTGTGACTGAAGCTGTTGGTGAGTTTAGCTGATTTTAAATAATTGTGGAAGTGTATTAAAAAGATGAGTGCACCTTAGCTGTTGAAATTATTTAGTTCTCTCAGTAACCAGTGAGAGCAAATAAAAACAAGTTTAGAGACTTACATTGTATATATTTGAAGAAATATATTACCTAAATTTTGACTTGAGGGATGCCTAGCATGATGCATTTTTGTGGCAAAACATGAGTTTGCCAGTATTAAAGAAATAATACATCTATAATCAATAATACCTCAAACATTTGAATAAAATATGTTTCATGTAATTGGGAACTCCCCTGTTACATTAACATTTTTTATTTCTCTATATTGCTGTGTTTCTATGTTCCTGAATTTACTTAATAGAAGATGCTGCTTAAATTTTAGTAAGGGAGAAAGTAGCAAAGGAGAAAGGTTTGTGGCAAAATTAAAAGATCTGCTCTTGGAGATTTTGAATATTGAAAAATTGAGGATTGTTTCAGATGTTTTATTAGGACATTTAATAGTTGAGAAATATCTGGTTTTGAGATTGCTATAGGGTATAAATAGCTACATATTGAACAATTAATTTGTTTTAGTGTAGGGGTGTCAAACTCAGGGTCGGGGTGCTTAGATCTGACCCGCAGGGATGCCTAGAAACAGTGAAGGACTGGCCCATGGTGCCTTTGCAGCTAAAATGGTGCGCGGGAGGCCTATACACAGCCCTCTGAGCTCCATTTTTGCTGACAGAGAGTGCAGGAGGCTGTCGCAGCTGAAAACGGAGCTCAACGATGTCAGCCACAGAAAGGAACTACAGCCAGCTGGACAAAGAATTGCTGGCAGCCGTAGCTGGAATCAAACGATTCCACAAATACCTTTATGGCAGGACGTTCCAATTAATAACAGACCACAAGCCCCTATTAGGAATCATCGCAGGCAACTGGCAAACCCCACAAGTCCTATCCCCATGCATGACAAGGTGGACAGAATTCCCAGCCTCCTATAACTATGAACTGGTCTACAAACCTGGGTCAGCAATAATGCATGCAGACGCACTAAGCAGATGCCTATTGAGACACGAGTCGAAGACCAAGCCCCAGCTTCATGAGTCCTAATGATCGAGCGCCTACCGGAAAGTCCACTGACAGCGGCAGACATCACTAAGGAAACCAGAGCTGACAAGACACTATAGGTAATCCACAGATGGGTCTGCCAGGGCTGGCTGGACAAACCACTGGGCGCGGAATTAAAAAAATTCACCAACAGGCAGCATGAAATCTCAATGCAACGGGGCTGCCTACTCTGGGGAAACAGAGTCATCATCCCAAAGAGCCTACAACAACATATCCCAAAGACACTACATGAGGGACACCTGGGCATTGTCTGAATGAAGGCGCTGGCAAGAAGCTAAGTGTGGTGGCCAGAAATCAATGACATCAAGAAGTGGGTCAAGCTCTGCCAACCATGTCAAGCCTCACAACCCGTCCCACCAGCAGCCCACCCCACACAATGGGACAGCCCCCAAAAACCATGGTCCAGGCTTCACATCAACTTCACTGGAGCTATACAGGGCCACATGCTGCTTGTCATCACAGATTCCAAGTGGATAGAGGTCCAGAAGATGACAACCACCACAACCGAGGCAATCATAGAAGCTTAAACATACTATTTGCAACACACAGGCTGCCGGAAGTCATCGTCTCCGACAATGGACCACAATTTACAGCAGCCCATTTCGGGGAATATCTGGTGAGCTAGGGAATCTGGCATGTCGTTTCAGCACCGTTTCACCCTGCTGGGAATGGAATGGCAGAAGGGACCATACGAATGACAAAAGAGGCCCTCTGGAAAATGGGACCAGGAGAACTACAGGAGAAAATCAATTGATTCCTCCTAAATCAACACACCATCCCAGCAACTTCAACCAACCAAAGCCCAGCAGAACTATTAATGGGCTGGAGGCTCAGAATTGGACTTGACAGACTACACCCAGACCAAATAGACCCCCATCCCCACAAAACAGAGGTGAGTCACAGAACATTCCAAGTGGGGGAGACAGTCTTTGCAAGGAACTATGCCAGTGACCCCCAATGGCTCCCAGGCACAATAACAAAGCTAACGGGGCCTCGGTCATATGTCCTCACCCTCCATGATGGCAGGGAATGGTGGAGGCACATTGACCAGCTCTGGAGCAGATTAGAAGCTGACAGCAGGATCAAAGGGGAGAGAGGAAGCTGGGCCAAAAGTGAAACCCCAACAACAAGCTCCAGAAAAGAAAAGAATTAACGGAGGACACAGAAAACAACATCGACGAGGAAGAAGAAACACCAGTTGTCCTACTTGGAGCCATCGTCTGGGGACCGGAGGCCACACCTGCCACAGAGGCCCAGCAGCCGCAGGAAAATCGAAGACCGGAGAGTAATCCAGAGGCAACCGCTCCCGATGAAAACGCAGCAAGAATAAGGCCAGGCATGTGCAGATTGGAGAGGGAGCATTGGCAGCCAGCCTATCTGAACGACTATGCATGCCAAATCAATCACATGGACTGTTAGCACCAGTTAGGTTGGGTGGGGTGCTGTGTTCACACATGCACAGTTCTCTTCCATTACCTAATGCTTTCCCAGTGCGGGAAAACCCTTTCAATTGATTGGCTGCAGGCTGACAGTTCCCTATAAAAGGGAGCTGCCTGCCTGCAGCACATTGTTAGCTGATCAGAGCCTTGAATAAAAGCCATACAAGCTTATTGTTGGTCTGAGTCCTCTTTTCTACCCATTACATTACACGTGTCATCAAGAATCAAAGGAAAGGTGTCCAAGACAATAGTGAGACAGCTATGCTGTATGGATTAGAGACTGCAGCAGTGAGGAAAAGACAAGAGGCAGAGATGGAAGTAGCAGAGATGAGGATGTTGAGGTTCTCTCTACGAGTGACCAGGATGGACAGGATTAGGAATGAACACATCAGAGGGATGTGTCAAAACAGCTCAGGTCTGCTGTTTTGGGGACAAGTTCAAAAAGGCCAGACTGAAATGGTTTGGACATGTGCAGAGGAGGGAGGCTATATTGGTAGAAGGATGTTGGAGATGGAACTGCCAGGCAAGAGGTCAAAAGGAAGGCAAAAGAGGAGATATATCGATGTGCTAAAAGAGGACATGAAGTTAATTGGGGTGAGAGTAGAGGATGCCCAGGATAGAGTTAGGTGGAAACAGATGATTTGCTGTGGTGACCCTTAATGGGAACAGCTGAAAGAAGAAGAAGATTAATCCATAAATCAATAACAGGAGAATACCCTTTATTGGGGCATAATAAATTTAGATATTGAGATTTACAAATTAGCAAATAATTTTGGAGTCTAGATGCCATAAATTACTTTCTTGCCTGCATACATTATTGAATGAAAAACTAAATTTCAGTTATAAGTTCGTGAAAATAATGTTTTAATTTTTTCCATCCAGCCGTCTAAAATCTCTTCATGGACCTCACATCAAGAACACTCACCTTAAATTATTGCATAAGTAGTTTTCACATTCATTTTGCTGTGCTCAGCCTCAACTCCAGGCCCAAAATCATGCAAATAAAAATCTGTAATTATGCAATCAAATAGTGGCAGTGCTATCTCTAGTTTTTTCATTAGCCAAAATAAGATGGTTGCTTTTCATCAGATGATTCTGGATGTCACACCAGGGAAACAACAACTACTGTTGTTTTTGTTATTATTTGTGTAGAAGAGAACTTAATCTTATGAGATTTTTCGACCGTGGTTCCTAACTTGTGTTCATATTTATTGATTTAGTTTGCTAAGTAAATTATCTTGAGACCAGGTTTGGACAGATCTTCAATTTTATCTCCCCATCATGAAGTTGTACCCTGAAGTTTTTTTTCTATATAGTAAGCTATATAATAAGCTATATCCAGTATTGTTCACACACTGGATGTATTTCTTGCCATTTCAAATCAACCAAACATTTGAAATCTGGATTCTTCATGTGAGTCTTGTTTGATCTGAAGATTTTCCAGTTCTAGTCAAAATTACAGATTTCATCCATTTAATTCATATGTAATTTAATAGGTCTGTCTCCTTGAAGTTAAAATTGTTGTGCATGTTTCTTTCTTTCTACAGTGTTACAGCCACCACTGCATATTTATCCTTCAGAGCTCACCTTTCAACATAGTGTAAAATGTACCAACATGGGTATTATAAGTGACAGCAGTAATATAAAGGTTGGTACATATTATAGGGAAGTGTGATGCTTCTAATTGTGCCATACTGTTGTTCTATAGTTCTCTTTATATAGTGTTTTTCAAGCAAGAAATAGTAACTCAAATGCTGGTAATACATTTTTGCTCACACTATTTCTGCACATTTTCTTTTAGATTCTATTTTTGTTTTTGTTTCCTGTATGATGGCAGAATAAAAACATACCACACACAACCATACACAGATGCATATATACACTGAAAATTATAGTGCTTCTTTACACCTAAAATAAATATATGTTATAGAATATAGAATACAGGATTAACTACCAAAAAATCTACTTGCAGATTTAAAATTTAAGATGAAAGACCTTACTGAAACATAAAGCTAAGTTACTAATCAAATTTATAAGCCTTAGGTCATGCATTGATGTACAGTCCTCTAGTGTGGCCAT
>JANHFJ010006652.1:266880-277556 GCA_032468195.1 Cerberus rynchops | reverse complement strand
ACGTAAAAAGAGGACATGTCCGGGCAAAAGAGGACGGTTGGTCACCCTAACACTATATATTGTAGCCAGTAAAGATTTGCTGTTATTTTATAAATTCACCGAATCTCAGTGCATTCTAAAAAACAGATTGTGACTCAGTATTTGGTTAAAAGTGTTTTGAGCATGGCTGTTTACCAGGACTGTGAGGGGTTGTGACAGTTGCACTGCCCCAGGCTATGCTGGTGTGCACTCAACAATTGCTGCTTCATGAAGAAGTGCGGGCCCTTTGTACTTTATGCACCAATTTCTCCCTTTCATGAACTGGGGGGGGGGGGCTAGCTCAATGTCACTCACCTTTTAATCACCTCCTGGTTGGATTATTGCCGTGTATCTTACATACAGCTGCTTTCAAAAGTTAGAAGTGGTCCAGGGTGCACACAGTAGTGTACACAATAGGTGTCCATTGGTTTGCTTATATTACATCCTTGTTATGTGAGCTGCTCTGGCTTTCAGTTTTTCTTCTGATTGCAATTGAAGGTGCTGTTTATTTTAAAGTTCTTTGTGGCATAGTACCTATTTTCAGCAGAATATCTGCTTATCTCTTTAGAATCAGGTAGGGTAGGTATCCTGCAGGTTTCCTACCTAAAATCTTGCCATTTGAGGGACCTCAGAAGCGTTGGTTTTCCATGGCTACCCTGACCTTGTAGAATACAGCCTCATTGGCAATTCCACGGCCCAACCTTAGAAACCTTTAGAAAGCCATTAAGCTTTCTACTGAGGTACTGGGATTGTATGAGTAGAAGGCATGGAACGAGAATCACTGAACTTGCTGTATGGCATCCCAAGGGTTTATGCGCAGGGCTGTTTTTTTTTTAACTTATGATTGTTTTATTTATTGATTTATGGATATTGTAAACTGCTAGGAGTTGCTTAAGATGGGCGTCCATACAACTAACTCAAGGTGGCAAATATAAATACTACTTCTTCGTTCCATTTCCCCAACAATAACAACATGGGCTGAAAGAGAGCAACTGGCTCAAAGTCACCAGCTGGCTTTTGTGCCAAAGTGGACATTTGAACATACACTCTTCTGGTTTCCAGATGAGAAACTTAACTATTACACCAAATTGGGTCTCTTTAAAGTAAAATAAGGTTAGGGTAGCGTAGCGTAGCATAGTGTATCTTAACATAGGGAAAGATTAAGATAGGATAGGATTAAGATAGGATAGTGTAGTTTAGTGTAGGATAAAATTAGGATACAATAGGATTAAGATAGGATAGGATAGCATAGAACAGGAGAGGATATGGTAGGATAGGATCGGATACAATAGTGTTATTGTTTCTTTAAACTCCATGAAGATCCCAGAATCATTTTGGAGTTAAATAGAAATCTGAAATGCACAAACATTTTGTCTTTTTAAACACTTTAGCAGATAGTACCGAGCACATGGCTATTATACATTCAGTTATGAATTACTGTAGCTGTTTGCTGGTTTCCCATTTGTCTTTTAGTGGCTAGCTAATGAATTACCATAAAGATTTTGATGATTCACTCTTTCTTCAGTTTGAACTGATTTAGGGGAAAGAGTTCTCAATCAGTAGTTCTTAGGTGAAAGTTATTGTGCTAGTTGTTTTTGGCAGTCCTTGCCCTCTGTGCTGAGATCTGTGGCTCTCAAAATGGGTGGAATGACATCTCCAGCCTTGACTTTATACTGATAAGCGGTGATTAAATGAGAAGAAGGCTACTATGTGGTATCTCAACTTGTCCCTTCCTTCACCATCTTACCTTGAAGCAAAATCTGAATGTTCTTGGGAGGGGGGGGGAAAACCCCATCTGCACCATGACATGCACATTATTTTCCATCAAAAATGCCAAAATGACTTGATTCTTAGCAGAGCTAATTAAATTGTGACCTGGCTTGGGAAACCTTGAACTTAGAATTTTAAGATTTTAGTAGATTTTAATTCTATTTATTCTGTCTTTTTAAAAAAAAAAAAAAATTCAGGGGAGCTCGAAATAAATTTTTGCAGCTGATAATATATATTCAGTGCAAAACACTAAGAGATATTTAAAATAAATAGAAGTGAAAAGAGCCAGACTGTTTTGTGTAGTTTTGAAATTGTTGAACTCAGACCACAAAAGAGATCCAGATACTCATGATGATTTTTGTAAGCATTTGTTTCTGTTTTCTTTGTAGATATATGTCTCGGGTTCACGGTATGCATCCCAAGGAGACCACACGTCAGCTCAGTTTAGCGGTGAAGGATGGCCTTGTTGTCGAAACCTTGACAGTGGGATGCAAAGGTTCAAAAGCTGGTATTGAGCAAGAAGGATACTGGCTTCCCGGGGATGAGATTGTGAGTATATTTTCTGACAGTGTTTCCATCACCACTTCCTGGAATGTTGACTTGGAATTCTTAGTTCATCAAAGCCTATGTTCATCGTCTCAGAAAAATAATAATAATAAAAATAAAATTATTTTTACATTTACATTTTTTAACATTACATTTTATTTTTAAAATGTAAAAGAGGTAGAAAGCTGGTTTCTTAATTACCTCATAGGCATTTATTCTGTAGCACAGAATAGGTAATTATTACCTGCATAACAGCTTCAGAGGTGAATTAAGTGTATTTTTAAAAATACAGCCTAATGAATATAGATATTTATAAACATACATTTTTAGACATTGATTAATTTCAGGGAATAGTTATTAAGGTGTTTATCAAAGAAGATGCAGTCCAAAACAGTTTATGAAAAAAAATATTTGGCATGCCAGTTGAGAAAGTTCAGAACACAGATTTGGTCATGTGAGTCCTGTTATTTGTTTTAGAAATAAGTGGAAGAGAAACACTTTCACCACAATATAAACCAAGTATTGTTATTTTAGGGGACGCAGTGGCTTAGTGGCTAAGACGCTGAGCTTGTCGATCAGAAAGGTCAGCAGCTTGGCTGTTTGAATCCCTAGTGTTGCATAATAGGATGAGCTCCCGTTACTTGCCTCAGGTTCTGCCAACCTAGCAGTTCGAAAGCATGTAAAAACTGCAAGTAGAAAAATAGGGATCACCTTGGTGGGAAGGTAACAATTCTCCATGTGCCTTTGGCGTTTAGTCATACCATCCACATGACCACGGAATCGTCATTAGAGAGCGCTGGCTCTTTGGCTTAGAAACGGAGATGAGCACCGCCCCCTAGAGTCGGGAACAGCTAGCACATCGTGTGAAGGAAACCTTTACCTTTACCTTCTTGTTATTTTAATCTAGAACAACAGTATTTCAGTAGAATACAGGTAATCTTCCACTTACAACAATTCTCTTAGTTACAACAGCACTGAAGAATGTGACTTGTGACTGTTTTTCACAGTTAAAACCTTTGCAGCATCCCCATGGTCACATGATGAAAATTCAGATGCTTTGCAACTGGTTCATATTTGTGACTGCTGCTGTATCTCAAAATCATGTGATCCCCTTTTGCGAGCTTCTCACAAGCAAAGTGAATAAGGAAGCCAGATTCATTTAACAACGAGGTACTAACTTATCAACTGCAGTGATTCACTTAATCACTGTGGCAAGAAAGATCGTAAAATGGGGCAAAACTTGCTTAACAAATGTGTCACTTAACAATAGAAAAGTTGGACTCAGCTGTGATCGTAAATCAAGAATTACCCATACGTTAAAAATGTTTCATTTTGAAAAGCTTGGAAAGTTATTTTTCTTTGCAAAATGTTCGTGGAATGGTGTCAGGGTATTTTCTAAAGCCCAAGTTTAGGAAGCTTTGTTTGTAGGCTTACACTAAGATAATTACTTTTATTTTCATATAAATCTGAAGAATTAGCATGGGCTAGGATACACTATTAAATTAATTCTATCAAGGTCTTTCAACTGTCCTTCAGTTGATTTTAAAAAACCCACAAACACTACCTGTGGGCCTGCAAATCCTCCCATAGCAAACCTCAAGCTGATGACATTGATTATAGATATAATGCTTTAATTGTTAGTTATTCTGAATAACTTGGAAATGCACTGTAACTGTGATTCAGATTGGTTAATATATAGTAGAAAGATATCAACTGTGACTTTACATTTTTGTTTTAATTTTTTCCCCCAGTATGCTATAGATTTATTCGGTATTGCCATACACTGGTAATTGTTATGAAGACTTATTTTATTGATGCACTGCCTGATTTAAAAAGATAGCTATTTTAACTTTTTTAAAAATTAAATTTGGTCATGTAAGCATGAAATCCTAAATTTAGATTGTACATTTATTTGTAAATCAGTTGCCTTGAGAGATGGATAACTCAAGCATACACAGGAAAAAATATTTTTAAATATTGTTTCTATTCAGTTTTTAAAGGAAGTTTAGCTATTACAACTTAAATTAAGAGGACAATTGGCACTTTGTAATATAAATGCTATTTTTAATGTATACAGTAGAAGATTTTAGAAGAAATGTTTTTCGCCTAGTTAAATATCCTTAGATGTAGTATATTGCCACAACTACATACTGTAGATTTAAGAGTAACAAATTGAAATACTAGCTTTAGCAATACCATATATGATAGCAGGTACTGCATGTAATCAGAGTTGTGTATATTTTCTATTGTATGAATAAATCAGATTTTTATGCCAGGTTAGTCAAAATTCTTCAAATGGAAAAACTGATATATAAATCAGGTGAATGCATATGTGTTAGCTTAAATTTTCATACTGTGTATGCTACAAATGATCTCTCCAAAGGCCAATATGTGTTAGAAATGTAGCTGTCCCTTTACTAATGTAAATCTTAACTTAGTCTTCTATTTTCAACAGTTTCATTATGCATGAAACGATTGAATGAACTGAAATTCTCAGTTCCAGTTTCTGCAGTCAGTTTAATTTTTACATTGCATAAATTGTAAAATATGCACAACTCTGTTCTTAATTAGAAGGCTTAAATGTTTTTCAAAAAAAATGTCTACAAGAATGTGAGATACTTTCTGTTCTCATTTACATTTAAATACTACATTTTAAGGTTTCGATTTACTAAAGGTACAGCCTAATATATCTTGCATCTCTTGGGTTCATATAATTAAATTGTTTAGAAATGAAAAATGTTACTGTTGTGAGTAGCTTATGTAATGGGTTGATTTGCATATTTTTTAGCTTAGCAAAGCTTATTTTCGTATGACTGGAATCTCCTCTAAACATTTGTCTGGTCTCGTCCCTTTACCAAAAAACAACATCAAATTTCAGCTCACTGTAGAAAAGCACTACAGATTACATCAAGTTTTTTAATCACCATTTCCCGTCATTATTTGTTAATGAATTTTTATGTGTCCAAACCACCTTGTGGCTGACCTTTTAAGTATTATCAGCTGTTCTTGTAATCACAGAGATATATTTTAGGTTCATTAATATTAGATAGCTTTCTAATGCCCATGAACTAAGTTTAAGAAAAGATCAATGATTTACTTACTTTGTAATCATAAATATATTAACTGCAATCCAGTTGCTGGCATGTATAAAAATGCACCCAAGCTAATGGAATTTAAAAATAGAAATAAAACATTAAGAGTAGTCTTGCAGAATTTGAAGAAGCCCTATACTCAAATAAATCTGGTTATAACCAATGTTCCCTATCCATGATGCAGATCCACTTAGCCTTATTAAATTTACATATGCTCCCTGTCGTAACTGCAAACTTCATGGAAGGTAGAAAATATGTTGCAGGACACTGTACATAGTTAGAAAGATATATTCACTCGAAGTTGGGTATATTTGTTATATTTAGATTTTTTTTAATGATACCAGAATACCAGAACTTCTTAACTGTCAGTCTTCTTTTTAATAAAGAACTAATCCATTGTGAAAATAAAATGACCCCCATTTCCTTTAGAGTTGGATTATTTTCTATAATGGAATGGCAAATAATTTTTATTTCTCCATGTCTTCTTAGTAAACTTATTCTGCAAAATCTTCACTCTTGCACATAAAATTAATTTTCTAATTTTCATTATAATGTATATTTTGGAATTGCTTAAAAGTAGTTCCATAAGTAACAGTAGTTATGTTTTAAGTGGGGGGGGGGGGGAGAGATCATGATAATATTTACAAACTGTGGAAACAATTAAGTCCCTGATCATAAGCAAAGCATTTGGATTTTTCTAAGATTGACACCACTGTGGGATATTATGATATATAAGTAAGCCTTTCTTCTCAGTGGTTATTAAATGTGAAAGCTAATCCTTCTACTAAGCTGAAAAACTACAAACATGGAACCATTTTTTTGTTCCCTTCCCCTCCTGAGTGTATTTTTCTAATTAAGTTAAGTGCTTCGAAGCTTTCAGGAATTTCCAAGTGCAGAACTTTTAGAAAACATTTTCGGTGGGTGGGGGAACCCCAGTCCCTGGAGTTTATCTGGGGGAAATTTGATTACTTAGGATGCTCTCAGTAATATGTTTTCCCTCCTGGTTTTAGTTTATGTTCTTCACATTCCAATATATAGATCATATTTTTGGTTTTATTTCTTTTGTTTCATTTTCTTTATTTTGAAAAGCCCACAGCATGCAGCCTTTCTCGTGGACAATTACAAAAATGAAGATGAACAACTTTTGCATTATGTAGTCTTAAATACGTTCTGTAACATCTCTCTTTTTTGTTGCTGTCGTATATTAAGATAAAGTAGATGTTGCTTTTCCAATAATTGAATTAATAATGCTTATCAGTTGTGTTGTATCTGGTTCTTGAAATCAGCCTGCTTTTTGAAGCACCTTGGTTAAAATACTATTTTTTCCCCCCTTCCTGGAGAGCAGGAAGTGGTCACTCACATGTTTTGCTGCAAGATATAAAGTTGCAATGCTTTTCCTTTTTTTTTCTGTCAGTTACTTTGGGAGGATATGATGACATCTCGTGGAAGACTTTGCAAATACAGAAAAAGATATTTGTACTCTGGGAATTTTTATGTTTATCGTAATTAGAATAGTGGCTGCCAGATGTTGGTTATGTAAATGCCTCCTGTATCATCTGAAGAAATTACGTGGCAGATATCTTTGTACATCTCTGGCCTGCAAAGGTTCCAGTATTTGTCCAAACTTTACACCAGACTTTAAGAACAAAGATTTATATGGTTTAGGTTTTTTTTCCCCCAAAATTCAAAAATAGAATTTGTACTGATTGGGTGGGGGAAAACCTTTCCATTAACATTAAAATTTATTTTCTTCTTTGTGATTTTATATCCAAATTTCTGTTTTCTCAGTTACATGTAATTAAAAAAACAATATCTTAATTACTTACTTTGATTAAAGTAGAGGTTACACTAGAAATATAACTCTGCCTAATTCATAAGCATATGTCACTAACCACAATGACCACAACTAACCACAATGACGACCATTGACCCCAATGATAAAGTGACCGTGTTTGTATTATAATTTCACAGCACAAGCCTCACTTTTTTATACTTGAGGTGTGATTTTAAAGTTGGCTTTAAAATGAGTTAATATCCTTCAGTGAATACTTATTTTAAAAAGACTGTCTAGTCTGCTTAATCAAATGGATATGGTCAATTTTAGTACATCAAATAAACCGTACATCCATTTGCATCTACCTATCAGAAGTAATTAGAAAATGGTTTATAAGAATATGGAGTTATTATTTTTTCATAAATCCGGTTTATTAGCTAGAAGAAAAAATATGACCAAATATCTAAGTCTAAACTAAAAAAAACCCTCTCACAATAAATAAATCATTAAACTTAAAGAGAAAAGTAACAAATGCTATGATGCAGCACAGTGAGAATGATATAAATAGGCCAGCTATTAGTTATATCATATTAATGATTTCACAGTGGAAAATTTCAACTTTTTGCTTTTTTATTCATTTAGTTAACTAATCCTCTTGTGGAAATTCCACTGATATTAACTGGAGCAGCAAAAGATCTGGTAGTTCCCTTTCAATTCAGTTGGTTTGATATAAAAGATTTGTCATGGAATTATGCCAAAATCTTTTATTTCATAATTGCTTCTTTTCCGTGAATATGATTTTTTTCTCTGGATAATCAAATTTTCATAAAGAAGAAGAAGAAAATAGTATCGTATGAGAAAGTTAATTAAAATTAACATTCTGGTCCTCTTTGGCAAATAATGCAACCAATAATTTAAAACACTTGTGTTGTCCCTTTTTTGGGGGGGGGGGGGGCGAAATGTATTTTGACAAAAACTTAAGTTCTATAAATTGAATATATCTTGCAATGGAATAATTGATGAACAGAAGTCAGCATGAAAGGAAAGATGAAATGTAAAATGCCAGTTTACAAATTATGAGTTCTATTACATCATCGGACTCATTATCAAACTTAATATTTTTGCATGCCTATATATCAAAATAGACATAAATGTGAAAGTAGTGAGCATTCATACCCAACTTATCTCTATAGGAATGGAAGCTACATTCTTTCAAAGGATGAATGAAAAATCAAGTATCATCAACTGACATCTCCAAATGGGTTTAGTGATTTTTAAAACAACATACATCAATATTAAAAAAAAATTGGAAGGGTTTTCTTTTAACATACATGATAGCTTGCTTATCATGAAAATGTGAGAATCTGGCATTCATAATTTAAATATGTTCCACCATACACCTCAGAATTGTTTGGGTTTGTGATGGGTGATGTCTTCTGCATTTAAGGACATTTTTGCAGAACAATACCAATGAAAATTATAATATGCATTGTTTCTGTAGAGGCTCTCACCTATAGGTTTGGAACTGGAAAAATCTTGAAAATGTTTTTGACCATTTTGGGTTGGACTCAGATTTATTATAAATCGGGGGTGTTGCTTTTATTTACTTGGCCTAATGGAATTCTTCCAATTTATCTAAAAAAATTGCACTAATTACCCACACATGATTGTAAACACATGTAAATATGTGTGAATAAACATTGATTTATTTCACAGAACAGGGGGTTTGGAAAGATTCGCACTATTTCAGTATCTCTTATGATTTCTATAATTATCCTTAAGCTTAAAGGATCAAAATGAATTCAACACTTTTTGCCATCCAAGGCAAAACCCTCCTTGAGGAGGGTATCCGTGGCCTTAAGTGCAACATAAAACTGCTGATATGTTGTTATAATTTTATCTTCCCAAAGAACCATTTGTGTTGTTTTTTAGTTACGTTAGGCTTCTTGGCCTAGAGGAGAAAAGTGCCTCTAGTACAATGTTTTTCAACAGTACTGGCTGGGGAATTTTGGGAGTTGAAGTCCATACATCTTAAACTAGCCAAGGTTGAGAGACACTACCCTAGAATTTTTATTTCATTTTTCTTTGCAACGTATTACTCTTAGATACTGTCCAGTAAATATAATTTTTTTTAATGAGATTTCCTCAAGCATGGTTTCAACTTTAAGTTGACACTATTTATTTGTGACAGTAAAAGCTAAATGTATGTGAGCATTAGCAGTTGAAGAGTATCCGAATTAATTCTACTTTTCAGAAACATCAATACTAACGAATGTGCTCATTTAGCTAGATTATTCCCATTATGAAGAAAATTTAAAAATCAGTGAGATGGAAAGAGGCAGTTTTTACTCCCCCCCCCCACATTGCTATCAGAAATCGTATTTTTAGGCTTCATTTGCACAGTTGAAACGTTTGAAGGACCACAACCCAAGTCCAATATTTGGATTCATTGAAATCAAATTGCGAAAGGTATGTTTAAAAAAATCGTGAAAAAAATCAAAATCATGCTTGAACTTGCCTTATTTCAAAGTTGATTTGTGTTTTGTTCTGCTCTGTTTGTATCTTCCTGCAAATCTGAAAACTTTATAGCATTCAACTTACATTGTTTAATTTGCAGCAGTGTTCTGTTCTTGCAAGAACCTTTGTTTGGCCTGGTACAGTTTCCCACAACCTCATGTCGGTATTAAAACTAATTTGCAGAATATTCAACCATATCGTCACTCTGAAAGATTGGGAGTTCTGCAGACGGTTAGCTCAATACAGCTGCAGGGCCCTGGAAGTTGGAAAAAGCTGTTTAATGAGTCAATTCTGATATATTTCTCTGTTCTGTTCTAAATTCTCATACAGGTCAGCAAATTTTAATGAAGAAATAAGAACGTATATAGAATTCAATCAGAGCAAAACCAAATGACAAAATACTTTTGGGCGATCTCAGGGCAGCCTTTAGAGTCCTAGCCTCCAGCTAAAAATCTTTAAAACTGGCCATTATGTAGAATTGATATCACAAGTGGTGCTGAACATTTTCCTGCTCACCTGACACTTATGTAGAATGGAGTCTTGTGTGAATTCCGAGGAACAGATTTTTCTTTTATATGTGTTCAGCATGCCTTTGCAGATGACCCATAATACTTTGCATGTGCTTATAGAAATAAACGGATAAGTGGAGGAACCATGGGGCTTCTGGGGGAAGCAAAAGGATAAATAAAGAAAATATGCATTGCTTTGGACTTCGTCACATTACTCTGACTTCAGCAGCCCTTGCTGCCTTTTTAAAGTTCTTTCTTCTGTCTACTCAGAGAAGATCCACTGTAAATTGAACTTATAGATGAATGCAGTTAGAAAAAGCATCACAACTGCAGTGGACAAATTGTGTGTGGAATAGCAGTGACAGCTTCTGTGCCTCCCACTCAAAAAACAAAAAAAACCTCTAGAAGAAGGGGTACTGTTTCCAAAACTGCTTCTGATGAACACTGGAT
>JANHFJ010006652.1:247386-258367 GCA_032468195.1 Cerberus rynchops | reverse complement strand
GTTTTTTACCGGCTGTTCACTGCCCCGAGTCCCTAGGGAGAGGGGCGGTATAAAAATCGAATAAAATAAATAAATAATAAATAAATCTTATGTTTTTTCTTTTTTATTAACCTTATTCAGAAATATTTGATTTCTTTACACCATCAAAAATATACAAGCAGATCTTTAAAATATGTGCCAAAAAGAAGAAGGCTTAACATGTACAGTCTTTGGTACGAACTTATTAGAGGTTTAAATCAGGCTGCAAGGACTGAGGGCACAAGCTGATGGGGCAAATTTCTTCAGAATTCAATTGCCAATTGTTTTTCACCATATCATTTACAAAGACTGAGATGTTTGTGGGTGTGTTCTTTTTACAGTGGACAGTGAACAAGCTGATATAGCCAGGATGCTTTACAAAGATACCTGCCATGAGGTAAGTAATATTTAGTCATGTTAGTGACTTTTGGACAATTGTCTATAGTTTTCATATATACCTGCAGTTTCATTTGTTTTGAAAATCATTCTGAAAATGAAAAAAAACAAACCACTGCATTTTCATAGTTTAAAGTTCAGAAACTAATTCCCCATGTAATTCCAAATCCTTATCATGAATCAAAAGAGCTAATTTTAAAAAGCTAAATAACATTTTATATCATCTGTGAACAATAACACATAAAAATAAAAACATCAGGAAGATTTTATATGACTGCTATATTGTTACCTCCTTTAGAACAGGTTTTCTTTCAAAAACAAATCCACATTTTCATTTCAAGGGAAAAGCTAAAACACCTAAACAATGATAGGTATTTTAAAAAATAAAAGGTGCCAGAATAATTTGAATGCACCAATATATTTATATGTGGCTGTATGTTTTGCTTGTATTGAGTAATTTTATTTCATCCTTAGAATAAATAAAGGTTCTCAACAACTTTTTGTTCAGTTTGTACTACTAATATGTTTCTGCAATGATTACAGGCCCCTTAAAAATCTTAATGTATGCATCTTTAGAGAATAGTGGATACACTATATATGAATGACAGCACAAAATTTATTATTCACTTTTTGGAAAATAAAGTTACTTTTGACTTGGATCCTTAGTTATGGGAAGGTACCCAGTTTCCTTTGATAAACTGGTACTAGGCTGGCACAATGGAAAGGCCAATCGTTCTTACTTTGGTTCATCAAAGTTTAATAATTTGCTTTAAAATTTGACTAAATATTTTTAATATATAATATGGAAAGGTCTGCTTTTATTTAATTTTTCCTTCTCTTTTCTCATGAAACAAATATAAATTTCAGAGAATGAGAAAGAAAAAACGAATTTACAATTTTAGATCAGCATTTCAGGACATATGATGAAGTGTTTTTCTCCTTTTTTCCCCCTCAGCTGGATGAACTTCAGCTTTGCAAGAACTGTTTCTATCTATCAAATGCGCGTCCTGACAATTGGTTCTGCTATCCTTGTGTAAGATTACTTTTTCTTACCCCTGAAATAGGGAATCTGCTGCCCCAAGAAATGGTGATGGACTTAATCCCACCTGTTTTAAAGAACAGGATTCATTGAGGATACAAGTACAGCTATCAGACAAAATTGTAAACGTTAGTTCTGTAGCCACCACTAGGTGGAAACATCTTCATACCAGTACAAAGTACAATTGTCCCAATCAGAGATTACATTTTTATACTTCCTTGACTATAGCGGTCAATTCATATCTATCTGGCATTGGGTAAAGGATTGGTGCTATAATAAAGCCTTGCCAGTACTTTCTTGATTTAAGGGCTCACAGAGTAAAAGCTTTTCTTGGGCAAAGTGAATGAACACTGAATTCTCAAAATGGCAACCTATAATTCATTTGGTGTTCTTGAACACTGTCGAGACCACCTGTAGTGAGCAAACCAGCTTATCAGTTTTTGTATGTTGTGCAGAGAAGGCCAGATTCTTCCATTTTAGAAGTCATAATCGCTAGATTGTGGAATAAACACCAGTTAAGGATTCAGAAACATTTGTTTAAACCACATTTTTGATGCCTTGGCTGTGAGGTTTACTTTATCTGCGCAGCTTCCTCAGTAGCATCAGTTGTTTCCTGTGCATGAAGCAACATAATTCTAATTTTTGCTGATAAGAAGGAAAATTTATTTACTTGCAGACTCAATGAAACTTAGCTTCTTTGCTCTACGTTAACAATGCTTAGAAACTGCCAGCGCAGTGTTAATTTGTTATAGCATGTGAACCTGGTCTGTTAAACGATGCTGACACCGGTGTTGTGTAAGTCAAACTGTTTACAGCGATGATCACTATTGTCAAGACTTAGTTGAGACTAGGTTTTGTTGTGGAGTCCTTGGTGCTCTCTCCATTTGGTTGTTTTCTTGTAAACTTTTCTTAATCCAGCTAGGAAAGCTATTTGTGTACATGAACAGATACCAGAGCCCAGTCTGTTCCAGCACTGATGATGTTAGTTAGTTGGGTAATGGAATGTCTGCAAAAAAACCCACCAATGACCTCACAGTTCAAACCTGAACTCCGAAAATTCTCTTGAGTTGATAAGCTTTATTTTCATTATGTGACATTTTTATACCCAACACCTGCCAAATAAGAAATACTTCTGTAACTGTACCATGTTCCTTTTAATTTTTAGATACCAAATCATGAACTGGTGTGGGCCAAAATGAAAGGCTTTGGATTCTGGCCTGCAAAAGTCATGCAGAAAGAAGACAATCAAGTTGATGTTCGCTTTTTTGGCCATCACCACCAAAGGTATTTTCATTCTTGCAGTGTCTCTTGTATACCGAGACAACCAGCACACCCCTGGGTGTGGTTAATGGTGTGGATTCAACCCAGACTGATGCAGGTTCAAATTCACTTGAACTTTGACCCATTCTTTCTCAGGCCAATCAACCACACTGGATTGCCTTTGCAAGATGAAATTGGAGGTGGAGATGTTGTGGAGCTTCAACTGGAGGAAAAAGATCTAACAAATAAACAACAGTGCGCTTCTCTTTCTAGGTGTGGTGAAATGTCTGGATTCCTAGGAGGGAGAGGCTGCATTCCAGGGGACTGAAAGACAGCAGAATTTAAATAGCTCGGTTGAGAGAAAGGGAGTTAAGATAGCTCCTCTCAAGAGATTTTCAGATTATATCTCTAGTGATGGAAATGGTTGCTTTAAATTGGCAAGATTTCTATCTAAGGGTGAAGGACAATCAAGGACATGGCTTGAAGGTCACTTTATGTGTCTTGATTTTTTTTTTCAGGGCCTGATACTAGGGGCTGAATAAAGTTCTAACTTTCTCTTAGCCACAGAAGCCAACTGGGGCCAGTCACTTTCAGGCAGCTGGCCTCATAAAGTGATTTTGGTGGGAGAAACAGGAGTAGGGATCAATACATATGTTACCTTGAGCTGAACAAAGTAAAATGAGATATAAATCTATTCAATAACTGCATATTTTGTCTTCCTGACATAATGTAATATTGGACAATCTGAATCCTAAGCAGAACCTGCCAAAGAATTTGCTTCTTAAAATTGCCTCAGGAATGCAGTTAGTAGTCAGCTTACAACTGTTTATTTAATGACCGTTCAAAGTTACAACAGCACTGAAAGAAGTGGCTTATAACTAGTTCTCACACTTAGAATCGTTGTAGCATCCCCACAGTTATATGTTCAGACTTCAGGAGCTTTGCAACTGGCATGTATTTTCAGTGGTTGCAGTGTCCTAGAGTCCTGGGATTGCCATTTGCAATATTTCTAGAGGGCTTCTGAGAAGCAAAGTCAAAGCCAGATTCACTTAACAGCCACTTGATTCACATAACAACTGAAGTGATTCACTTAGCAACATGGTCAAAAAGTGAATCTTGCCCCATTTGCAAAGTTGTTGAGAGTTACTTGTAGTCTTTAATATACAATTCAGGTTAATTTTTTTCCTATACCATAAGCTGTGATGTTATTGTGGAGCACGTAGATATTAATAAAGTTAAAACATATTGAGAAGCTGTAATTGCACATAGAAATAATTGTTGCAGTTTGGACTAGGAGAAAATGAAAATTGAAATAGAATTAAAATTAACATTGGGAGTGTGTGAAGAGTATGGCAGGGCGGGGGAGACTCAATGTTGTATCTATGACCTCACCATCAAAACCCAATGGAGAAGACACTCTTCATCATTTAGGTAAGATTTGCGCTCTTAGAGTTGAATGGATGTTTGGCGTAGAAAAGGATGATTTGAAAACTGAATTGGCAGCCACCTTCAAAGGATGTGCTTAAGTGTATCTTTTTATTTTCATTGTGGAGGGCCTGGATTCCTTCAGAAAATATTCAGGATATCACCGTTAATATACACCGGCTACACGTAAAACGTAGCATGGGCTGGAAAAAAGCATGCGATGAGTTAGAGCTACATCAGCGTTTCCTTCGGGATGGCAGATTTTGGAAATCCAAAAATGAGGATAAAGGAGAGGAAGAAGCGGAATCAAGCATTTCTTCTACTAGTAATGAGCAAGTGAGTAGTTGGCTTGAATTATCCCACTTCATATAGTCCAGTTGCAGTTGATTATTGAAGCTTGGCTGTTCCTTTAAGCTGCTTTTTTCTTATCACAGATCTGAAAATCCATATATCAGTCAAATGGTGTGTACCACATTCTGGATCTAAGATAGTCTGTCTTTACACTGCTTTTAACCGATCAAAAGATTTGCAATAAAAGCAACTCTGCCCTCTTTAGAGTAATTCTAGAATTGGCACCATTGTTTGCATCTGAAGTACAAATTTTAAATCTCTTATGGAAGCCACTTTTCTCTTCCGTTACTTGCTTATTTTTAAATGCATAGTTTATAGAATGATTCACGTTGGAGTCAAATCCCAGAACAGTTGTGGAGTTTAGATTTTGTTTGCATTCTTGTTGTTTTAGATGGATGAAATTAATAGCCTCCTTTGTTGGGTTTTGTATCTCTGCCTGCTTTGTTCCAACTTCATTACAGAAACAAGTTAGAGCGTGTCTATATGCTGTTTTCTCAGAGAAAAAAAAATTCCAAGCCTTCTTGGTAATGGACTTTTTCGTGAACTCTATAAACTTATGGGCATAGTAATTAAGAGGGTGAGGCACCTTGGTATCTAGCTATATTAATTTGGAAGGCTGGGATTTTACCAAATTTTGCAATTCAATTCATGGCCAAAAATAGTTGATAATGATAAGCATTTACTTTATTACTTGCATTTTTAAAATTTTAAGTCAACATTTTTGTAACTATTTTTGTACTGGCTTCTTATTGACAATTCTAAAAGAGTATTTTCTTTTTATTTATTTATTTATTGTTTATCCATTTCCCTAGCTAAAGGTTACTCAGGAGCCAAGAGCAAAGAAAGGAAGACGCAATCAAAGTGTGGAACCTAAAAAGGAAGTAAGGAACAGCATGGCAATTAAATACATGCACTTGTGGGTGAGGGAGAAAACATTATTCAAGCATTTTTCCTTCTGACTGTTTACAAATTCATTTTCTTCATGTTTTATAACTCAGAAAATCAATGATCATTTCTTGAAAGAGCATGTTTTAATCTGTTTTTATTCTCTTCATTTGGAAGTATTGTTTTATTTCAGTTTTTACTAGCCATATACTCCAAATTGGATCTTTCTTAAAATTTTGAGTAGTGATTTGGAATTGATTCCAACCTATCCAGCCTTAATAGAGATAAAATGTGAGGCTATAAGATTTCATGCTGGTTGACTTCTGCCTACCTATAATTTAGCTTTGATAGTGTTAATGTACATAAATGAGCTTTATGTTCTAATCAGAGTTGGAATCCTTGTTTGGGCAACAAAGAAGGGAAAAAATGGTTGATGTATGCATTAAGAATACATGTATGGACTCCTTCAACTGCTGATTCAGTGATGCCTGAATTCCTATTCTGTATGGTTAGAATACCAGTTTAGAGGCATGGTGGCTCAGTGGCTTAATTATGCTCTCAGCTCCAGCACTTCGAGTCCTAGCATTGCGAGACAGAGTGAGCTCCTGTCACTTGCCTCAGCTTCTGTCCATCTAACAGTTTGAAAGCATGTTCTATGCAGATCAATAGGTACATTTTGGTAGGGAGATGAGCTGGCACTCTTTGCAATCAGTCAGATTCCTGATGCGTCTGAATCTTCCCGGTTGCCTGTTTGCAAGGCAGCTCTGGAAAGGAAAGAGGCCTTGGGTGATGCTGCAGGAAGACCCACTCGTCTTTCTCTCTGGGGTGAAGCCAACTCGCCCTTGTGGGGAATATTTTGGGAAGTGCACAAGTGTGTCCTATAACAGAACTTATACCTTGGCAAGCCAAACTACTACTTTGCCATAGCATTGTGGTCTCCTGGTTAATAGTAGTTAATGGAAATATGCAAAATGTAGTAATTTGGAAACCAAAGTCTTATTACTAAATAATATTTTTTAATGAGGGGTCTTTGGTGTTCTCTGAGCTTACATGTTTTCTTGCAGATGTTTCATTATCCTAACTAGGTCACATCATCAGTGCTCCACTTTGGGTAAGGAAAGGTCTGTAAGAAAAAAAAGCGAGAGAGCACCAAAGGATTCCTCATTTCAAGCCTGAGCTACAAAAGTTCTCTTTTACTGATAATTTTATAATGCATAGGTGGGCTCCTTGGTGCTCCCTAACCTGGGTTTTGCCTTGCAGACATTTCATTAACCAACTAGGTAACATCATCTCTGCTGCATTGATGATGTTACCTAGTCAGGTAATGAAACACTTGCACAGTTCAACTCTTAAGCTGCAAATATTTTCTTCTATCAATTCCATAATGCATGTGAATTTTTTCCCCCATGTATGAAATAATGGTGGAGTCACTGGCATGATTATGTTTTAATTGTATAATGTAGCATTGCATTTTTGCCTTTAAAGAACACTGCGGTTAATTTTTACCTAAGTAATATTTATAATTATGTTGATTCAACACACATTTTTCAGTCTTTATCTCTCTAATCTAAATGGTTATACTCCTTCTCTTTGGCCATGTTAGTGACATCTTCTTTGTTATGTTAGGAACCAGAGCCTGAAACAGAAGCAGTCAGTTCAAGTCAGGAAATTCCCACAATGCCTCAACCCATTGAAAAAATTTCAGTCTCAACCCAGACCAAGAAATTAAGTGCCTCTTCCCCTAAAATGCTGCACCGGAGCACCCAGACAAATAATGATGGTGTGTGTCAAAACATGTGCCATGAGAAATACACCAAAATCTTCAGCGACTTCAAGGATAGAATCAAGGCTGATCACAAGAGGGAAACTGAAAGGGTTGTGCGAGAAGCTATTGAGAAGGTAATTATGAGTTGGATGGCAGCTTGAGAATATTATAATTAATTCTAATTATTCATTGTTACTGAAATTTATTTCTATATATACCTCTTTTCATTCGTGTGGGACGGGAAGGCAGCCCCTTTTCTGTATGAAGATGATAATCCCCTGGCTGATCACTGGGCAATTAAACTTCCCTAAAATTGATCATTTTAGACACGGCCTATGATGTCTTCATTGGGAGTATGATACAGATTTCATTCTTCTTGCATGTTGTGTTGTGATGCAGAATGACCCAAGTGGATGTGATTTGTGCAAAGACATCTTGATGCCCCCATCACTTTATCATCATTGGGGGATTCTACTGGGTGCCTAGGGCTCATGCATGGTCTCCAATAAAGGAATACTACGGGAATCATCGCTGAAGATCTAAGCTGAATTTGCTCTGAATTTAAACTATTCTGCGGTCTACATTCTGCTTAATGTGACCCATCTTGGAAATGAGTCTGTTGCTTAGATTTGATACAGGGTTGGTGATGAAACATAGTGAGTGGGTTCAAACCTCATATTGAATGCAAAGCAATGAAATCAAACTGTGGTATAATTTGTATGTACTTTATATAGTTGGCAAAGTTGAACAGTACAACTCTGGACAGGCTGCAAAAATGCTGGAAGTCCAGTATTTTTTTTGCTGTGGAGAACTGACCACTCCGGAACTATAGTCAGGGTGACTTTACACCACTGTCACCAGTGGTTCCTTCTTTTTCAGTTGGAGCCCTGCAATTATTTGAAGGTGAGTGCTAGTAGTTCTTCTTCCATTTAGATGGAACTAGGCCCCTTAGGGATCAGTCCCTTTAGGGGACTGCTTCTGTTACGAGCAACTGAGTGCCAGTACAGATGGACTTACGACCTCAATTGAATCCAGACTTTCCACTGCTTATTAAGACAGTTGTTAAATGAGTTTTGTCCATTTTATGTCCTTTCTTGCCATGGTTGTTAAATGAATCACTGCAGCTGTTAAATTAGTAACCCGAGTGTAAAGTGAATTTGACTTCCCCATTGACTCTGCATGTCAGAAGGTCGCAAAAGCTGATCACATGATCCCAGGACACTGCAATCGTCATAAGCATGAATCAATTGCCAAGCGTCTGAACTTTGATTACGTGACCATGGGGATGCTGCAGCTGTCGTAAGTGTGAAAAAAATGGTCGTAACTCGCTTTTTTCAGTGTGATTGTAACTTTGAAGGATCACTAAACGAATCATTATAACTCGAGACTATGCTGTGTAAGGTGTTTTTGGAGGAAAAAAGAGTTGAAAGCACCATTCCTGGCCATTTACTGACCCGCATTTTGAAATTCCAGCTGCGTTCAGAAATGGAGGAAGAAAAAAGGCAGGCTGTGAACAAAGCCATTGCAAATATGCAGACTGAGTGTGACCGAAAGACAAAGCAAGTGAAGGAGAAATGCAAGGAGGAATTTCTAGAAGAAGTGAAGAAGTTAGCCAGCCAGCACAAACAGCTGATCTCTCAGACCAAGAAGAAACAGTGGGTAAGTAGCATTACTGGTGGACTGGTTTCTTGAGCCATGTCTTCTGCATTGCTATCTGTGCTGGGGATGTTCCATAATTGGGATATAGGGCCCACTTCCACCAATTCTTTGGAGAGATGAAAGTTTACTTTCCTTCCATACTTCTGCTGTATCTGTGATCTTAGCTTTCCATTTGTTGATTTCTCTGATGAATTTACTTATGGCAGGTACAAGTAAGCATGCCTTTTTCCCATGAGCTCCAGTAGGCACCCATAGCACGTCTCCTGTCTTCTCCTACCACAGAAGTCCTGTGAGGTGTGTTGGGCAGAAGGTTCTCCAGAGAACTTCCAAGCTGAATGGGAATTTGGAGCCTGATTTGTTCAACCACTCAACACATTAGCTTTGTATTTGCTTCTCCTTCATCCTAGTGAATATTGTAGTGCATAGTCTGAGTGTCAGTGACCATGTGAACAAAGCCCAGCTCCCTCGTGACATGCATTGGGCTTTCGATTACAAGTTCATAGTTGCCGTTCTGGGCTTTGTGGACACCCTGTGCATTTTGTAATTCTCTGCTACCTCTTTTCACTTGGGATCTGGTTTAATTCAGTGAAAGGGGTGCACTCTGCACTGGAGATGTTTGAGGAGGTAAGGCCTCAGTCCTGTGCTGTCTATCTCTTTGGTTTTAGTTTTTATAGAACTCTTCTGAACTTTAATTGTTCTTACAGTTAACGTTTTGCCATTTGTTAGCTTCCCACACTTGCTTTGTTGGTGAAATGGGCAGCATATAAATTTAATAAATAAATAGTTCCTCACTGTTAAGTATACCAGTTACAAGCCCATACTGGCCAAAAGAAGCCCACCTATCTGGACATTGCCAAGTTAAGATATATTGCACTCAAGGTGACGCTGGCACATGAACAATCGATCTTAGGTCTTTAAACCAGCATTTAAAATTGTGGTTGGTTATTGGCTGGCTGATTCCCACAATGAATTAACAAATGGGGGTTGTACAAAGAGTAACATGGTGGCCTAGTGGTAAAGATGCTTACCTCCCACTCAGAAAGTCGAGAGTTGAATTCAGGTAGTGGCTGTTTTTCTCCTAGGGTGCAAAAAATCTGTTGTGAACTCTGTGTGGGCGTTGGGAAAGGCATCCGGCCAATAAATGCTCAGCTCTATCCAGTCACTCCAACTAGAGAGTTGTGAAAAGGGAGTTTTGTGTTATGTAAACCCAGTGCCACCAAAGGCGATGTGGTTATTTTATAACAACTTGCAAGAAAACATCCCTACAAAGAATTAAGGAGGATTTAGGAGAATTTAGCATGGAGAAGGAAGCAAAAGAGAGGTTCTAGTTCATGATTATTTTCTCTCTCTCCCCCTCAGTGCTACAACTGTGAAGAAGAAGCTATGTATCATTGCTGTTGGAACACTTCCTATTGCTCCATCAAGTGTCAGCAGGAACATTGGCATGCTGAGCACAAACGTACCTGTCGTCGGAAAAGATGAAAGCTTCGTCACCTCACCTATTGCCCTGATTCAGTGCTTTCCTCTAACACAGCAGGTGCTGGGGATTTTCTCTAGTTTTTCATGTTGGTTTCCAAGGGGTCAGAATTAATGTGAATTCATTCCCCGTTAGATAATTCTTCTTTTTCTTCTTCTTCTTATTATTGCACCAGCCTTGAAAACACTTTTTCGTAAAAAAAAATTTTTTTTTTGCACAGTTAAGTTTCAGTCTTGTGTTTTGACACTCTGCTTCCAATTGCCATCACCTTGTGACCCTCTTTCCCCCCTTTTTTTTTGCTGGAAAGATAATTCAAATCTCAGTTGGAGCATATTACTTTTTGATAAATTTTAACTGAGAGAATTTTCAGCAAATCGTAAAAAAAAAGAATTCAACAAAACAAAGGTGATAGGAACATTTTCAAGAGTGAATGTAATAAAAAAATAAAAAAATCATACTACCTGGATATAAGAGGTGTTAATCACTTAAACTGGTTTTCTTTAGCTTAATTTACTTGCTTGAACGCGTTATCTGTTAGCTTGAGTATACATTTGAATTTTGGGATCAGGGTTGACACAGTAGTTGCTAGTCCTGCCACTTTTTAATGTTTTTTTCCCCCAGGTGTGTTTGTTCCATTATTATTTTTCTTCATTATTTAGCTTTTATAACGAAAATATTAGCTTTGATCTTACTGTTTCAAAATCAC
>JANHFJ010006652.1:180070-190506 GCA_032468195.1 Cerberus rynchops | reverse complement strand
GGTTGAGTGTCATCTATTGAAATATTTGCAGAAAGGGCATTCTCTGGCTCTCTTCCATTAAATAATATTTTGTTGGGCCCCAGAATTGTGCCTTTTGTATAGCACATGTTCTGTTGAACAGAATATTATGAGACCTATTCATATAGCCTCAATACTGTTAGACTTTTGTTGCAAAACTTGGTATTCCCCCATACCCTATGAGCTCTGATGTTTGGTTAATTTTGTTTTTATGAGATGGCTGTATTTGTGGCCTTGGGCATCATGGTTGTTGTTGACTTACTGTTTTTAATCTCTATATACTGCCCAGAGTTATTTTTGGTATCAGCCCTATAAATTGCTTAAATGAGTAATAAAGCTTGATGTGTGGTGATGTCTCTAGATGGGAATATCCCTTCTCAAATATTTCGTAATTTATTTTTTTTGCCATGTCCTACCAAGACTCATAATATGGAAAGAAGTTAGGCCTATTCAATCCAGCTCTCTAGATAATCGATGTATTCTACTTGAAAAAAAGTGAGCAGATAAAATGTTCAACCTCTTAATACAAGAGAAGTGGGTGTTTAGATACATACACTGCCCTTTTTAAAAAGCCTTGATGGAGGCCTCTAAAGTTGCTATCAGATTACAATGAGAAAAGTTCTCCTAATTAAAAGTTGAATAAGGGAATATAGTAGGGAATAGTCACGAGGAATAATGGCTTACTTAAGTATTAAATATGCTCTTGTTCATTATTGTGCTGCCGCTTAACATACCACTTAAATCCTATACTCCTGGCTTTTGAAGGAAAAACCTTTCCACAATCAGCCCAACATTGGTTGCGTAAAGAAGCTTTGAGCCAGAGGTTTTAATCTAAGTTTCTTTAAATTACTTGTTTCTGATCATCTGATTATCGGATAGGGACACAGTCCAGTCCTGAAATGATTTCTCCTATTTACTTGTGCAAAACTTAAGTTCCAAAAGATAACAGGAAAGAAATTCAATGTTTGCTTTTAATGATTCGTCCCCAGAAAAATATTTTATGACAAAATCCATACCAAACATTGATGTTGGTATGTACCTATGTCTTTGACAAGTTGTTGTAAGAAAAAGCTCAGCTGTACGTTTAATTTAAATTATAATGGTGGTTCTCAGTGATACTCAGAATGGTAGGCTCCCTAAATTTTGATCAAAAAGTTCTAAAAAGCTTTTTGCTGCTCGCCTAATATGATCCCAGTAAAAGGATCACGAATGCTAGCTATGGATTGAATTGAATGTACATTAGGGAGTAACAAATGAGAGGCAGCTACTTGGGTGGCAATGATTAATGGCATTCCCTTTACCTTGGAGGGATGCTACACCACCATATTGATAAATTTTTAACCCTTCACACATACTTTGGTTGCTTGTAAAATGATCTTGGCATATGGCATACCAGCCATATTAGGGATGGAAGAGATTTACTATATTCCAGTAACCTCTACGCTAATATTTATATAAGCAAGTTGCAAGTACTAGACATAAATGTAATCTCATCAGAGGAAGTAAATTTATGTTCAGCTTTCCCATGGGATACAGACGCTGGACTCATTACAGTAATATATTTTCAGTAGCAATCACTAAAGTTATTGTTATAAACATATACTGAATGATGGAAAAGTCTAGGAACAGTATTTCTCAATCTGGTTGTGGAATTCTGGGGATTGATCCACACCTATTCAAGTTGAGAAGCATTGTTCTAGATTGAAATATACTGCAAGAAGACAAAATAGAATATTATTGGATAGTTAACTAACTGAAGTAAAGTTTAAAACTAGTATAAAAAGACTTTGGAGTCATAGTTCAGTGAGCTATATCTACAAACATCAAGTTGAATTTCAGTCAGGGACAAAAGTTCTGACCAAGGACTTCAATTTAAGCAGTTATCTTTATTGCAGTAAATAGTATAGCATCTGGAAAAGGTTTCGTATCATATCGTTAGTAGCTGGTCATTACATACAAAAGTTACCTTGAATTGAATGACATGTATCAACAGGAAATAATCTAGAAATGGAGAATGTTATCACGACATGAACATCTGTTCTTTCTCCCAAGGACTTGCATTTTTTCTTATCTATGTTTTGCTTGCAACACCTTTATGAGATAGTTAAACTAGAGATACTGTAACTTGCCTACATTCATACAAGGGACAGATGTGTGAATTTGTTTCCCAAAGTTGCAGTTTGGACACTAAACCACATTGTTCTATTCTTTTAACTATATCTCTTGACTCATAGAGTATCACTTTAGATTATTTTTTATGGCTTTTCAGGTAGCCTTTATATATGAGACTTGTATTTCTCCATTGCTATTTATTTATTATAATTGAAAAAAAAAACATTTTTCCCATTCTTTGGCTCACTCTTTAATTGTAATTGTCTCAAATATCTTAGAACTGAATAGTATTAAGTTCAAAAATCTGTCCATGATCTTTTGAAATAAATCCAAGGATATTAGATTGACATCATTTTGCAGGTAGTGTATTTCAACATTTTCAAAATGGAATACTTTAAATGTTAAAGCCGGCATACAGAAAATTGACACAATTATCTAAACCCAATTGGTCAACTTTTTTTGTGAGGATTTCATTCCAAGTACAGATAACAAAATCACGTATAACAGGACCTAAAAAGTTTTCCCTATCTAGCTGAGTGCCACCCTCTCAGTCAGACACATCACTTTCATCGCTGAGGAAGCCAAAGATTTTTCCGTGATTATGTGGCTGGCATGATTATATGCAGAGGTACACAGAATATCTTTCCACCAAAGTGGTACATATTTGTACCTAAAATTCTACTTCATTTTTTATGTTTTTGAACAACCATATTTGCAAGAGCTGGGGCAAGAAAGGAGCTCATTCTGTCATGTGGTGCTTGGGTCTCAAATAGCCAACATTTTAGGTTGACAAACTCAATGTCTAGAAAAATGTTTATGTAGGTACAAAATGCCCGTCTGCCATTAAGTACACAAATACTCCAAAAGTCTTTGAGCCCTCAAACAGACCTGTGAAATGTTTCATTTTATAGACAGTCCTGCTTTATGACTATTTGTTTTAGGGCCATTCAAAGTTACAATAGAACTGAACAAATGTTTCCACTGATGAATAGGAAAACAAACTGTGTGTGTAATATTCCTTCCTCCTCCAATAATTATTCCTAGATTGTTTCCATTAAACTTCATTGCCTTAGGGATTTCATATTATATTATATTATACCTTCTAATAGCCACCGTGAGAGCCTCTGGTGAACTAGCACAAGGACAGATGACTTCTTGTCTTAGGCCTTTACTTTGGAAGACATTTAGAAATGCATCGCATGAAGAAATAGACCCTGAAGTTAAAAAGTACAGAGAGAACAATATCATTCTATGTGCAATAATCAATAGTTCCTCACAACAAAACAAATTCTAAATAAGAGGTTTCCAAAATAGAAATCTAGATGCTAACCAACCAATAAATTCACCGAGTGGTTGCAAATAATTGACTTGTGGGTTGAAATCTACAGATGTGCCTAAAGCGAGTCTCTAATATACACCAACCCTCATTTAAACTTCTTTTGTCCAGAGGAGAAGATTGAAACTCTCTGAGAATACTTTTGCCCCCAAATGCAACTAGCTCTTAGGCTAACTGAGTCGGTATTGTATAATCAAGTCCTTGATATACAATGGAATGAAACTATGTGCAGAACCAAATATTACTCTGGAAATTACACTTCTATTGCAGGATATTACTTGTACTGGGTACATGAAGATCATTCCATTTTGTACAGAGCTTCATAAACAGCTTCAAAAAAAGTATTTGTATTCCCTTTGCTTCTAATAATTGAATTTCAAGTTTCATTTTGTAATGTCAGGCATGTCACAGTACAAAACATACATATGATGCCCAACTAAAACCAGCTACTTTCAAAAACCTTTGAAATCGTGGTTACTATATTTTTCCTATACAATATACTGGTTTTGAGTTTTTCAGCCATAGATAAAAACCTAAAACCCACAATATTTTATATGAAGTACTGGTAGTTAACATCTTATGAATAGAGGATCTAAGGATAGTAATGGGGGAAAAGATCGTTTCAATGCTGAAGCTAAGTTGCACTATCTCCCTTTATTATTTTTTGGCACCAAGTAAAAATTGGTTTGTTTTTTTCAGATACCAATGGAGATTCAATCAATTTTAATTTAATTTTCTAACTTGCTTTTGGATCATGGTTTCAATCTACTTTTAAAAAGTTACCTTAATATTTATATAAGCTGTCTTGAATCTCAGTTTGGGATATTTAAAATTGTAAAAATACGTGATCAAAATACAAAAAGCAACAACTCAGGAAGCTGAAATATTTTGGCATGCATTCTTCACAATTGATAGAACCTACAAATATAGTTTGTGTTTTGTATGCCCGTATTTGATCATGGAAAGAACCCACCCCTATCAATGTCTACTTTAAATTTATTTCCTGACAAACCGTCAGCTCTTTCCTACTTTCAAGGAGAAATCTGAGTCAAGTTTTATATAGCAGTTTGCCAAATTATATAGAACTATGCTGCCTTAGTTTATAGTATTGTGAAATATTAGATTTTCTTTAGGACACCACTAAAGAAATGAAACTTTGAAATATAATTTTTTGATGGATTCTGGAATAGAAATATTTTTAGACCCCCGTTTAAAAGAGAATGCATAAGATATCTAGGAAATGATACATTAAGATTATAGGTATATATCCTTGTTTAGTGGCTTCATTGACAGTTTTTGTATAATGTCCAATAGCAAAGCCAAATGGAATTGTATTCTTCATTCCATACTTATCACTTACATGGATTGGCGCCATCAGCCACTATCAACATTCTAAGTGAAGACAGGTTGATATCGCGTTGATCTCTGTGTGCTACTAATGCCCAGTGCATATCTCTGGATTTTACACAAGCTACTTTTGCTGAGAGATGTAAAAGAAAGAAAAAACCAATGAATTAAGACATAATTCCACTATGCGTATTTAAATTATATTTAAAACATAATTCCACTACCAAATGTCTATAATATATAAAGTATGACCAACTGGCAGACAAATTGGACTTCAATTTGGACTTTCAGTTTTTATTTATAATATCACAAGCCAATCTTTCACTTATTGGGTGCGCGAACAAAGGAGCAGGAGGGATGACTTCTATTTTGTCAATTTAATACAATAAAGCCTATCTCCTGCTCCCTCAAAGTAGATTGATGCAGCCATCACCCTTACCTTTGTACTGGCACACCTTCTGTATCCATGAAAGTGGGTTCACTTTCATTAAGGAATATGGGATGCTTATCACATGCATCATGTTCATAACACTCTGAAATTAAAGCAAGGAAATAGAGGTTATCAGCAGAGAAGAAACAATTATCAATTGGGGCTTCTGGTTAGTTGGCATAGTCATGTCTTCAAGGCCCTTTGGAAGACCAAAAAGGGGAGAGCAGATCAAGCTTCACAGGCAAGATAGTCCAGGAGGCAGGAGTCATGTCAGAAAAGGCCCTTCTGGATTCCACCAACTGAAATTCCTTGGCTAAAGGAAGCTATCACATGGTTCTTCTTCTGGTCCTGTGCGTTGGCTAATCCCATCGGAATCAGCCAATTTCTCAAGACAGCTTAACTCCATACCATGAAGGGCTTTAAAGGGATAGCCCTAGTTATCACCTTGAATTGGATCTCAGCAACAAAACTGGAAGATAATGCAGTTTGCGGACAGCTTCCAGACACTATGAGAGGGCAGCAGTATCGCTTGTCTCTCTAGGACTGTTTGATGAAAAGCTGACTATTATTAGCATTATCAATATACCAGATTTATGATCCATGATCTCACGCATGTAGTTTCATGTAGATGTTAAAAAGGAATGCAAGAGAATCCTGTGGTTGGCCACAAAGGAATGGACATGAACCCAACCTCTCATTCCCTGTTAATACTAATTAGGACTGGCCTTGGAGAAAAGAGTTGAACCTGTACAAGACCATCCTGTCCAGTGCAAATTCAACTGATGGCCCCAAAGATTACCATGGCTGACAGTATCAAAAGCTACTGAAAATTCAAAGAGAACAAGGACGGGAAGTCATGTCTACTCAGTCAACCCTCATGTTCTTCCAACAATGTCCCAAGCATTTATTAACCCTTTTTAGAACTCATTATTCCCCTATGATTGACAGGAACTGTCAGGAATGATGGCTTGACTAAAACATTAAGAGATGGGCCCAAAGGATACCATAGATGATAGTATCAAAAGCCACTGAGAACTCAAGGAGATGAAGGATGGATGCACATTGTCATCCTGCCCTTGCCCTAGATCATCCACAAGTGCAACCAATGCTGTTTCTGTCCTAAAGCTGGATCTGAAACCAGACTGGAAGGAATCCATTTCACCCAGGATTTTCTAAAATTGCAAAACATTTCATCTTGTATATAGACTGGACAGAAGTTGTCCAGATAGATGGGACCTAGTTGTTCACTTAAGGAAGGAGGCAAAACAACTTTACCTTAAAATAGTCTATGAATGTGCGCCGTCGCAGTGAGAAGTGGATCTCATTCCTGCCTGACTTAAGTTAGTCCTAATGACTAATTTCTATAGTCATTGTTATGGAAGCTTTTGTTAACCAGAAGAGACATGGATGTAGCCATTAGATGGTTGCACTGACCGTGTTGAGAAACAAATCCAACAGGATTGAACTGTTCATAGGTGATCAACTCCAGGCATTTCAAATGGGCCCTGTAACAGGCATCAGTTCCAACTGGAATGAATCTGAGTAATTTTGTCCATTAGGTATTGAAGAAAGTCCTCTATATGGCCCAGAAGATGATCACGAAGCCCTTCTGTCCAGGAAGGAACCAAGTGATCTAGAACAAGGTTGTTGGGTGACACGGCAGACACCATAAAGGCAGAGAAACAGTGCTGTTTTGCCATACTTGCAGCCATGAGATAGGCTCTAAATCCAGTCAGATCCCTCATTTCCATCCAACCGTGCCGTAGGAATCTTTAAACCTTTTTAGAACTCATAATTCCTCTATGAATGACAGGGACCATCAGGAATGATGGTTCAAAAGAGGCTGCATAGATGCAATCCTGTGCAAAGCTTGGCCACTTTTTCATTCCAGGTTGTTGCCAAGGTGTCAACAAGGCCATGCAGCAAAACTCCTGGGATATCTCGCACTCCATTAGTCTTGGGTGTTTGAGTCTAAAGGAAATCTGACCATGATAGAGAGGATAATGATAAATTTCCTCACCAGATCACATTGCCTGTGCTCCAACATGAAATTATGCCTGGTGTGTGACCACTGTCATGAGTCAGACTGTGATTGTCTGAGATAGCCCTATGGTAATGAACTTCTGAGCTACTTCAAAGCTCGAACTCAGAAATGGCAGTTTGAAGTCTCCCAGAACTGTATGTCTAGGGAATTCTTCTGCCAACTCTCAGGAAGGGAGATTACCATGAAGTAAGGAGGATGGGACACAGGCAATGATTTCATGTGATCTTATGAGCCCAGATTCAGAAACAAGCTCTCTCAATCAAACTTGGGATGCAAGATCCTTAAAGGCCCTTGAGAATACCCTTTTCTGTTAAGGACCTGCCCTCTGGCTCTCGTAGCATCCCATGCCCATCTGTTCTTTTTCTGCAGCTCTTCCTTAGAAGATAATTAAGAGAGTGGGATGTACAGAATAATGTACAGTTAGACTTAAACTTCGACAGATGGCCACAAATGATATCATGGCTGATGGTATCAAAAGCCACTGAAAAGTCAAGGAGATTACACTGTCATCTGCGCTTGCCATAGAATCATCCAGAAGTGCAATCAATACTGTTTCTATCCCATAACTGGACCTGAAACCCGAATAGAACGAATCCATTTCATCCAGAATACTCTAAATTTCCCAAATATTCCACCTTCTATATCAGCTTCCTTAAAAAAGGTGGGAGACTGGTCCAAAGCTGTCCAGATGAGTGGATGGAGAGATTTTTTTAATGGAGGATGTGGGGCAAATCAAGGCATCCTTAAAAGGTCTTGGAATGGACCCCACTGCAGACTGGAATTTGTTACTCCCGAGTCCCCTCTCATCCTGGAGTCCTTCAAACAGTCTGCACCACATATTTTGAATAATATTAAGCATTTTCTCCATGTGGCAAAGATTTTCTCCTGACTATCACAGATGTTTTAAGAACTTAAGAATACTCTAGAGAACCATTATTCTGGTACAGGTAGGGTAATCCCAACATGGTGAGCGAATATCTCAGATAGTCTCGACCATACTATGAAGGATTTCAAAGGTGATTACCACATCTTGAATTTGACCCCAGAAGAAACATAGAGTATTGTTACCTTCCACTGAAGTGGTATCTATTTGTTGACTCTCATTTGTATGCTTTTGAAGTGCTACTTGAATTGGACCTTACAAACTGGCAGCCAATGCAGTTTGCAAGGCGTTGATGTAAATTGGGACATATAATGGATCCCATGAAATGCCCACACACCTGAATTCTGCACTAGCTGAAACTTCCAGATATCCTTGAGGATGGCCCATGTAGAGTGCACTGAAGTAGTCCAAGCATCAGATGAGTGCGCTGTGAATGATTTAGTGCAGGGACTCTCATCCAGGAAAGGGTAAAACTGCCATACAATACAAAGTTGTGCAAAGGTTCTCTGGGCCATGAGTGCACCTGCTCAGCAAGCAATCTGAGAAATCTTAGATTATGCACCAATTCAGTCTTGGGTTTACTGGGGTTCAATTTTTGTGCCCTATTCGGATTTTTACAACCTCCAGGGACAAATGAGCAGGCGTAGACAGAACCTCTAATTCCCTGTTACTAATTAGGACTGGCTTTGGAGAAAAGAGTTGAACCTTCACAAGACCATCCTGTCCAGTGCAAATTCAACTGATGGCCCCAAAGATTACCATGGCTGATGGTAAAAGCTGCTGAAAATTCAAAGAGAACAAGGACGGGAAGTCATGTCTACTCAGTCATCCCTCATGTTCTTCCAACAATGTCCCAAGCATTTATTAACCCTTTTTTAGAACTCATTATTCCTCTATGAATGACAGGAACTGTCAGGAATGATGGCTTGACTAAACATCGACTGATGGGCCCAAAGGATACCATGGTTGATAGTATCAAAAGCCACTGAGAACTCAAGGAGATGAAGGATGGATGCACATTGTCACCTGCCCTTGCCATAGATCATCCACAAGCGCAACCAATGCTGTTTCTGTCCTAAAGCTGGACCTGAAACCAGACTGGAAGGAATCCATTTCATCCAGGATCTTCTAAAATTGCAAAACATTTCACTTTGTAGATATACTGGACAGAAGTTGTACAGATAGGTAGGATCTAGTTGTTTACTTAAGGAAGAGGGCAAACTAACTTGTCCTTAAAAGAGTCTGTGAATATGCCCAGTCGCAGTGGGACGTGGATCTCATTCCTGCCTGGACGCATCTTCTATAGTCATTGTCCTGGAAGCTTTCGTTAACCAGGAGATACACAGATGTAGCCGATAGATGGTTGCACTGACCATGTTGAGATCAAACTATTCCCAGATGACCAAGCAAGTCTTTTCTTCAGACAATTTTTCTTTTCTTAAGGCATTTTCAAGTGAGCCCTGTAGCTGGCATCAGTTCCAAATGGAATGAATCTGAGTAATTTTGTCCATTAGGTATTGAAGAAAGTCCTCTATATGGCCCTGAAGGTGATCACCAAGCCCTTCTGTCCAGGAAGGAACCAAGTAGTCTAGAACAAGGTTGCTGTGACAAGGCAGACACCATAAAGGCAGAGAAACAGTGCTGTTTTGCCATACTTGCTGCCCTGAGATAGGCTCTAAATCCAGTCAGTTATCCCTCATTTTCATCCAACCGTGCCCTAGGAATTTATTAAACCTTTTTAGAACTCACAATTCCTCTATTAATGACAGGGACCATCGGGAATGATGGTTCAAAAGAGGCTGCATAAATGCAATCCTGTGCAAGGCCTTGACCACCCTTTTATTCCAGGTAGTTACCACGGCTTCAACGGGGCCATGTAGCAAAACCCCTGGGATATTCCCCACCTCCCTCTGGAATCCATTTGGGTCCATTAGTCTCTGGGGGTGGAACACTACCTGTGGAAAGGGGTGACATAGGAGAGTCCCAAGGATATCAGGGCACAGTCTCAATGTTATCAGGGCAAGATCTGACCATGATAAGGAGTATAATGTAAAATTTCCCCACCAGATCACATTGCCATTGCTCCCACATGAAATTATGTCTGGTGCGTGACCACTGTCATGACTCAGGCTGTGATTGTCTGAGATAGCCCCATGGTTATGAATTTCTGAGCCAATTCCAAGAAGCTTGAACTCAGAAATGGCAGTTTGAAGTCTCCCAGAACTGTATGTCTAGGGAATTCTTCTGCCAACTCTCAGGAAGGGAG
>JANHFJ010006652.1:104293-115938 GCA_032468195.1 Cerberus rynchops | reverse complement strand
CCATCCTTCTGAGGTGGCTACAATGTGGACCCAAACTGTTGATGGCAATATACTGACTCTATAAACCGCTTAGAGAGGGCTGGAAAGCACTATAAAGCAGTATATAAGTCTAAGTGCTATGGCTATTTTTCTTACTATTAATTGTCTCTAGGAGCATACATTTATATGTAAAATGCTTTGTTTTATTTCCCCTTTTTCTTTTTAGCCTATTTTAAAAACTCCTTTTGTAAATTATATATACACATATATATACACACATATAAATACACACACACACACACACACACACACACACACACACACACACACACATTTTAAATAATGAGGAAATACCTAAAATACTATGGGGCTATATTTAGCAGTATTTCCAACATAAACTCTCTAAAAATCAGTCTATTTTTAAATAATTTATCAATTTCATTACTAGCATTTCTGTGCAGCCCTGATTGAGGTAAGAAATAAAAATATTATTTTTAATTCCATTTTACTGAAAATAGTACATTCCAACATTGTGACTTGCTTTCTGGAATACACTGTTATTTTTGTCAATGTAAAAAATAATCCACTTTTCACAAATCGTAAACACTGTGTGGAAACGGCTACAATACAGCAGTACCCATTTGCTGCAATTTCAGTTCTCCACAGGTTTTGATTTCCCAGTTCTCCAATCTTTAATTATTCACATCTTTCTTTCCAGTATTTGCAGTCAACATATGGTACATTGTCTTGAATCTATGCTATGGCTTTAATATGAAACAAACAATTTTCCCTTGTCTTACAGAAGCTGCCCACAAATCATTTTGTTCTCTGAGCATCTGAATGTTCTCAGCAATCATACAAATTCAAACCATTACAATAGAAGGTTTCACGACTATCAATGATAAATCCATTTTGTTTTACCAGTCAAAAAGACTGAAATATTTGCCACAGACTCATACACAATCAGTCATCTCTGCAACCAAATTTCCTGCTTGAGATCACACGTCTGTATCACTTCATTAGCTAAATTTAATTCAAATTATTATTAGTTATAAGTAAAAAAAAAGGCCTTAGGAAACAGTGTTGAGAACAGAAGCATCCACCCAACTAGTAGTTATAAAAATCTTTTAGAATTAATCTGGCATCTCCTTTAAAATTATTCATTCTGGGAAAATCAGAACGACCAACAAGTCCTACGTAAATCAGATAATTAGTTAAACTCAAAAAAAATAACAAGTCAACTTGAATAGACTAGAATCACTCATATGCTATGTTGAAAACTCTACTTGTAGTACTAAGTATGAGACACATCAGGCTAAAACATTTAGTAATGCTAGCAACAATAGTCAAAGAATCATTCTGGAACTTGTACTTCAATAACATCAGGAGAATCACAATTTTTCTACCTTGGAGTTATAGAAAAGACTTTTATGCAGTTGGTGATAGTTCTTGACTTACAACCATTCATTTAGTGACTGTTCAAAGTTACAATGACACTGAAAAAAAGTGACAATCATTTTTCACAACTGTTGCTGCATCTCCATAGTTATCTGATCAAAATTGGGAAGCTTAGCTATTGATTCATATTTTATGAAGGTTGCACTGACCTGAGGTCATATGACGGCTTGTGCAGCCTTCTGACAAGCAAAGTCAATGGGGATTCACTTAACAACCATATTACTAACTTAACAACTGCAGCAATTCATTTAACACCTTTGGCAAAAAAGGATGTGAAATGGGGCAAAACTCATTTAACATTGGTCTTGCTTAGCAACTGAGATTTTGGGCAGATTGTGATTATATGTTGAGACTATATAGCTTAAAATTTAACTTATAAAAGCACCTATCCAACACGCATCTGTCAAGCACCAGGGAATTCAGGCGATCCAGGCAGTTCAAATTTGTATAAAGATTTGTTGTAAGATTAAGCTGTCTGCAAAAATCTGAACTATTAATGGTCAAGGAAAATTAGCAGCAGTTAAGAATAGAAAGGCATTCAAGGTAGGCTGGACTTTTTTCTTCTATTGGTGCACAAGGATTCGTGACTGATGATGCATTTGACCCTTCCTTTGAGCTCAGCCTGGTCATCTCTACAGCATCTCTAGGAAATAAATTTAATACATGGGTTTCATTTTCTTCATTTTGGTATTTCTCCTCATAATTGTTGTAAATCAAGAGTGGGTCATTATTTTTCACCATAAATATTTTATGTGCAAATAATTGTATAAGAAGGTCTTCTATGAACTAAACAAACTAAAAGCTGAAGTTATAAATAACATTGCAAGTTCTTTTAAAAAAAGAATGTGTATCCTATTAGAAAACATCTACCAAGAATACAATGAAGTAAAGTAATATTTCATGTTATGCAGGGAACAGGAAAATGATGAGCATCAATATATTATACTCTTGGGAGCTAACTACCCTACACTGATAGGAAGCTAATGGGCTGAGTGATGCTGAAAAGCTCAAGATGCCTATCCGATCAATCTAAGATGAAAGGATATGTGACAAGAATTTTGGTGTAGGGCCAGCTTAAATGGATGGCTACTTGTATGGATTGATCCAAAATATGAGGTCAATAAAAACAATTGAGGTTGCTTAAGAGTTATAGAACAAATTAATTTTGAAAAAAAGAAAGAAAGCAATTTTAAGACTTTCTTTTCAAACTAAGGATAGTTTTGGTATTAGCACATCTTCATAAATCCAGAATCTAGAATAGCAAATATCATATAGCAAAAATTCATGTATCTCCTTTTGGATTTATAGAAAACTACAGAATTTACAACTAACTTTTAAATGTATTTTTGGGAATTGCAACATGTATGGATTGCCAATCAGAAGTTATTGTTGTTTTTTAAATTGTACATTTGCTTCATACTTCAATTTACTATTAAAGATTATGGAGTAATTGCACTTAACTTGGCATTGTTGAAATTTCCTCTCATGGATTAAAACAACATATAAATTCATTCAAATGATCTGAGAAATGTAAGACAGGTTAAAAAGAAAGCTGGTTTTTGAATGTTTAGAAAGCTAGTTTTAGCTCACTATTTAGATGCATGAGCAAAATTCCAAGGATTTAAAGAAAATTTGGTCAAAATTGTTATCTTCTATTCCCCAATTCTTTCCCCATTTGATAAATGGGAATTGGGAAAGGTAAAAGTTAATTCTGATCAGCAAACTTTATCAGCATTAGCAACAAAAAGGCATAAATTACTAGTTCTCTAGTTCTGGAGAAGATTTGAGTTGAGTTGAGTTGAGAAGATCTGAGTTTAACCAACAGATACTTTTATATGAATGATGAAACTGTAAAAATGAAGAAAGAGGGGATCCAATGTCTTTATTTACTATAGATGCTCAGTAATAAAATCTTACTAATTTGATGTAGAAGACAGAATATCTAGGAGTAGTTGCAAAGAGAGTGGGAATTAAAATACTCTGAAACTAAGGTTATAGCTCTTCATCTGGGCAGGACAGTGGTGTCAGACATGAAATGGCTTGTTGATATGTCCTTCACTATTTTCAGTTTATTTGTGCATTTGACATTATTCCTTTTTCCTTTAGAATCAAAAGCATTCAGAGAAATCATTATCTGCTCATATTTTCCCACAACCACCCACAGAAAGTAACAGCCCAATGTTTGCTTTGGAAATATGACTATCTTCTAAGATAAACACCATACTTTTCATATTCTGGCTCTTCTCAAGTGAAGCTATGCTGTCTCACTTTTGCGGGTGTTTCTTGGAGGAATAGGCAAAGCTCATGAGGGAATGCACCAATTCCCTTCAGAGTCATCCAAATCATGACACTCACCACACTGCCCAGCTAAATTAAATATAATTTACTTTAGGTAAAACATAGAGGTTGTCCTTGATTTGCAACCACAACTGAGCCCAAAACTTTAGTTGCTAACCAAGGCAGTTGTTAGATGTGTCATGCCCCATTTTACAATCTTTTTTGACATATTTGTTGAGTGAATCATGTAGCTGTTTAGTGAATCATGTAGTTGTTAACCAAATCTGGCTTCTCCCATTGACTTTGAGTGTCAGAAGCTCCCTAAGAAAGTTGTGAATGACAATCCCAGGACCCCGGGATGTTGCAACCATCATCATAAACACGTGCTGGTTGCCAAGCACCCAAAACTGTGGGGATGCTGCAATGGTCATAAGTGTGAGAATTAGTCAAAAGTCACAATTTTTTTCAACGGCATTCAACAGTCATTGAATAAATGGTTGTCAATGGAAGACTATTTGTATAGAATTGCACCTCTTTATAATAAATAATAAGCAACCTGGAATTAAGGAGACACTTCCTAACAGTGAAAACAATCAGTGGGACAGCTTGCCTTCGGAAGTTGTGAAGTCTTGATCACTGAAGGTTTTTAAGAAGAGACTGGATGGCTACTTTTCTGGAATGGTATACAATCTCCTGAGCAGAGGGTTGGACTAGAAGATCTCCAATGACCCTTCCTATTATCCTGTCCTGTCCTATCCTACATCAAGCAGTTGCAATATAGAAATATGTTGTGGAAAGAAAAACAGCTTAATGACAACACCAATACCATAATTTCATATAGAGTGGGAGAAGGCAAGAATAAATCATTCTTGTATTTTACAAAAGAAGGGGAAGTACTAGTACTAGTACTAGTCACATGAAATGCCAGAATAAACTGATTGATGATGTAGCTCTAGATAAAAAACCCCTGAGGTCATATGGCACTCCTCATGCTTCTGTGGAGTATTAATGGTCTTTACGAAGTGGTTAGATTAATAACTCCTTTGGGGTACATAGTTGTTAATATTGCTATTGAGGAAAAGAAAATCCAAAGCTATAAAGACAGAATTATAGTGGGAATTTGGAACAGAAGAAACACAGATATGGGAAAGCTCAGCCCAGTGAACGATGAAACAAATCAACTACACGTTTATTTATTTTTAAAGAAGGCATCAGTGAAAATGGACTGTGCTTGGACAGTCAGGAAATCAAACACATCACCTTCAGTTCTATTATGGGGGCAAAAAAACCTGATAATGGATATACAAAAGTCCAGTTGCCATGACTCAACTTCCAGACAATTCATCTGCATAGGTTCCTCTGACATATAAAATAATAATTTCTAAACAAGGACTTTGCACTAAAAGTTCTGTGACATTTTGAAGATTAACATATCTACATAAATTATCACATTTGGAAGCCCATGGTGCTTAGAAAGAAAATAGTGGAAAAAATAGTTGATGGACTGAATCTTAAAATATAGTGGTACTTAACTACTTTAACTACTTAAAATTGACTTTGGTACTCAACACTTTCTGATGTGAAAATTTTGTCCCATTATTTATAATTTGTTTGGCAGAAGCTAGAACTTGTTGGTTTTGGCTGCCTTTTGACTCACTAAATTATTCCTTTGGAAAAAAAGTTATTTAGTACTCATCATTTTTGGTACTTATTGTGCCTTGCGGAAGCAATTAACAATAAATACCAAGGTACAACTGTTTAAAATGGCTTTCACCTTATGTTAAGAATTCTTTGTAATAAAAATCACATATGATAGAGCACTGCTTTTATAAAACAAATAAGGAACAGAATTACAGATGAGTCCTCAATTTACAATAATTCATTTAGTGACTGTTGAACTTACAACGGCATTGAAAGAAGTGACTTATATGACCATTTTTCACACATATGACCTCTGCAGCATCCCCATGGTCATGCGATTTAGATTCAGATACTTGACAACTGACTTACATTTTTGACAGTTGGTTTCGGGGTCACGTGATCCCCTTTTGCATCCTTCTGGCAAGCAAAGTCAATGGGGAAGCCAGATTCACTTAATAACCGGGTTACTAATTTAACAACTGCAGTGATTCAATTAAAAATGTGGCAAGGGAAGTTGTGAAAATGGGTCAAATGGGTCACTTAACAAATTCCTCACTTAACCACATAAAATCTGGGCTCAGTTGCGGTTGTAAGTCGAGAACTACCTATATTTTCAAAGTCAGTAAGAATATAGAAAAGACTTGGATACAATGCAAATAATCAAATAGTATCAATTATTATCCTTCTTAGAAACCTTTTAATATGCCTGTGCTTTTTGTTCCAATCACTGATATAGAAGAAGAGGGGACTGGTTTTATGGAAATGTTAAATCTGAAATAGACAGAATAAATAAGCAAGATGTGCTGCTTGTGGCTGGGGACAGAAATGCCAAAGTTAAAATGAATAAGGAGGAAAACCATCACTTAATAAAATGTGAGTACCATACAATATCCTTAATTTCACACATGTAAGCAAAACAATGCTTTGAATGTTCCAAAGTAGCTTAGAGACCTACATGGAATGGAACATACCAGATGTTCAAGCTGACTTTAGAAAATATCAAAGAACAAAAGAGGTTATTATTGATGCGTCCTGGATGCAGTAATTGACAAACCCAAAGAATATAAAAAATAAATAGATTTACTGATTATAATGACCTTTGATTGAAAGCACTAATAATGAAGTAAGGGGCACAGTGAAAAAAAAAAGACTAAAATTAAACATAGGACCAAATCAATAACAATAGGTACAGCAGCCAACCTTAGAACTGATAATGAATATAGAGAAATCCAGTTGCCATGACTCAACTCCCAGACATCTGTATAAAGTCCCCTGACATATCATATAAAATAATAATAATTTCTGAATGAGTACTTTGCACTAAAAGTTCTGTGACATTTTAAAGGCTAAGAAATCTACATAAATTAAGTCATGTTTGGAAACTCATGATCTTTAGAAGAAAATAGTGGGGGGAAATAGCTGGTGCACTTTTCAAAAAGTTTGTAATGACAGGCATTTCAGTTCATCTCTAATGGTAGAGATGTGGACCTGTGGAAAAATCTTATCACAGGGTTGAGAATAAAGGTAATTCTTGACACATGACAACAAATGAGCCCAAAATTTCTATTGCTAACCATGACCGGTTGTTAATTGAGTTTTCTCCATTTTATGACCTTTCTTGCCACATGTGTTACATAAATCACTACAGGGGTTATATTACTAACATGATTGTGAAGTGAATTGATTTTTCTTGTCAGAAAATTTCAATGATCCTGGGATGCTACAACTATCATAAATATGAGCTAGTTGCCAGGGGTCCAATTTTGATCATATGTCCATGATCAACAGTCATAAGTGTGAAAAACAGTTGTAAGTCAGTTTTTTCAGTGCTGTTGTAATTTTGAACAGTCACTAAATGAATAGTTGCAAGACAAGGGCTACCTATATTGAAATGTTTAATAGTTTCTGCACTTTCAGACTGACTTTCAACAGAAGTCAGCTGAACCCTAATAAGACTGAGTGGCTTTGGGAACTTGTGGCTTTCTAGATCTGGGAATTTACGAACTTTGGTGTTAAATGGGGTTGTATTGCCCCCAAGCAGATCTTGTGTGCAATCTGGAGAATGTTCTGGACTCATGATTCCTGCTGAAAAAGTAGATGGCAGTTGTGGCCAGGAGGACCTTAGCTACACTTCATGTTGTATGCCAATTGCACCTGTTCCTTGATCAGGAAATTCTACTCTTAGGAATTCATGCCCCAGTCATCTCTTGATGTACTACTGTTATGCATTCTATATAAGGCTGCCCTTAATAGCTGGACTTTGAACAAGAGTACCGATGCCTTTGAACTTCGGGGCTGGAGAAGATTCCTGAAAATTCCATGGATTGTCAAGAAAACAGACTGATCACAGAATGAATCCAATTCTCACTCAAGGCACAAATGATCTGGTTCAAATTATTGTATTTTGGACCCATTAGGCAAAGACTTACTTCTCTTGAGTGTCTATAATACAGTGGTAGAAGAAAAGAGAGAAGGGATCACCAGAAGTGTGGGTCAACTTGATTACTGCACTAATGAATTACTTCCTGGTAATCTGAAGAGTCATTTTGGGGACAAGATGGAGAAGATCTATATGTATTTTCACTAGGAGCTGACACTGATTTGATAGCATAATTATCATTCATTGGTTCTGGCTAGCAATGTCTACTTTAGTCAAACACATACTGCAGTAACTGTATTGAATTTGAATGGAACTGCCTTATATCAGGGCATGGTAAGTGTGTGCCAGAAAAATCACACACATCACCTTCAGTTCTATTCTGGGGGAAAAAAACTGATAATGAATATAGAGAAGTCCAGTTGCCATGACTCAACTTCCAGACGATTCATCTGCATAGGTTCCTCTGACATATAAAATAATAATAATTTTTAAACAAATACTTTGCACTAAAAGTTCTGTAACATTTTGAAGACTAACAAATCTTCATAAATTATCATATTTGGAAGCCCATGATGTTTAGAAAAATATAGTGGAAAAAATAGTTGATGGACTGAATCTTAAAACATAATGGTACTTAACTACTTTAACTCTGACATATAAAATAATAATTTTTAAACGAGTACTTTGCACTAAACGTTCTGTAACATTTTAAAGACTAACATATCTACATAAATTATATTTGGAAGCCCACGACGTTTAGAAAAAAAATAGCAGAAAAAATAGTTGATGGACTGAATCTTAAAATATAGTGGTACTTAACTACTTTAACTACTTGAAAACTCATTGCATTTGGTACTCAACGCTTTCTGATGTAAAAAAATTGTCCCAATACTCATAATTTGTTTGGCAAAAGCTAGAACTTGTTGGTTTTTGGCTGCCTTTTGACTCACTACATTATTCCTTATGGGAAAAAGCTATTTAGTACTCATCATTTTTGGTACTTACATGTATTGTGCCTTGCAGAAGCAATTAACAATGAATCCCAAGGTACCACTGTATAAAATGGCTTTCACCATACATTAAGAATTCTTTGTAATAAAATAGTATATCACCACAATGTAAGCATTTGCAGTTAGCACCCACAGATATTTTACGAGGTGTATACAAAATAATATGACCATTTATTCAACTACCACCTATGGTTTATATGGAATTTTCCTTTAAATCATCTACTAATCCTGATCCAAAGTGTTTTGCCCTTCTTTATCTCTTTCTTTAGAATGAAAATTATTCAAAATAAATTTCTTGTTAATGTTGCAGAAGAACCGTCACTCTTGGATGACATGTCAACCTTCTGTCTCATGACCTCCATACTTTTCATCAAGTTTAGTGATTAACAGTTATATTTATGAAAAGCCAAGAATCTTTCAAAACATCCAGTATCTTTGCCAGTATAAATGCCATCAGCTGAAACTAACCACAATGCTTATATTTGTGTATGGCGAGGGGACTCTAGTAAATGCTGTAAGAGTTTGCTGCGAGAGGATCACATGCTACTGCATTGCATTTTGTCACCTTGTCTGATTAGATGTGTCAGCAGGAATAAGGGTGTTAGCAGCTATTCAGATAGTAAACAGGAGTCCAGTCTTGTTTTATCTTGTTTAAAAATGGTAGCTCGTGCAACCTTGTCACATGGTAAAACTTAGTTATAAAGAAAAAAAATGTTAATGTTGAGGATTGAGAAGACAAAGCTCTCCAACTTTCTCTATCCTGAATATCTTCCAGATGTCTTGATTTGAATTCTCGTAATCTCCAGCCATCCAGGAAAAGCATTCATACCCTTCTCTTAGATACTTATATTGCAATGAATTGCCGACAGAAAAGACAGAATTGTTTCTTCCTACAAATGCACGAAATATGATCATGGTTTTGGACCATCAGCTATTATAATTATATTGTTTTCCTTGATCATTCTGCTTTGTTAACTTTGTCCTAAGCATATTAAACATGAATATGGTATATTCTATTTTTATTATTCAAAGCAATGGATTCTGCATGACATAGATACAAAGGTACTTTATTGCACCAAATCAAACTATTTTGTCCCTCCAGTCAAGACTAATTATTCTGGCTGGCAATAGCTCATCATTCTCATTATTTCTTATGGTTTGCTCTTACTGTTCCTAGTAAGAGGAGATACTAGGGATTGAACATGAGACCTTCAATTTACAAAGAATGAACTCCAATATGAACTTACTACAAAGCAAGCTTATTAGCTTGTAGTAAGATCTTCCATCAGGATTCAAGGGACAGATGATCCTAGACAGATGGAATAAAACTAGAAGGACTGAGAAAGAATACAGATTTCGAAACAATAGGTAAGTTAAACAATAGAACAAAGCTTCTGAAACACATAGGAGAAATCTAGAAATACTTTAGTCATCTTGCTTTTATTTCATCTGTCTGGTATCCTTAGGCAGATAATTTCAAGATCCTGCTGTTCTATTGAGATTTATTTTTCCCAACCAGGGCATTTTCCAGATGTAATTCTCAGCAATGGCTATTCTTACTAGGAATTTTGGGAGGAAATATTTGAGCACATTTTTATGGGGAAGACTCATCTGGGTCAATCATGGGTGGGTGACAATGTTGGGAAGCTGTAGTCCGGCACATCTGAAAGCCACATGCTAGGAAGAAGACTCAAATGGGCTTAAAAGTTTCCACACTAGAAAGGAAAGAAGACAAAAAATAAAAACAAAAGCACTCAGAAGAATAATGAACATCTCGTGCTGTGATTAACACCTATGGTTTTAATTCACAGTTTTCTCCGAATTCCCAGCTTAGCTATACAAATCTTGGTTCACAGAAATTTCAAAACAATGTTTTGAAGCATAATACGGAAATATAGGATTTCACATCTTTTGGCGGCTAAATTAAGGCTTCAATTAATGTATCAAGCAAGACAAATAAAATAACATGAAAATGATATGAAGTATTTTGGTCAAAAATCAACCAGCTATTCAAAAATCAATGATTTTTCAGTGAGACTGTTTTAAGCACATACTGATAGTTCTTGACTTATGGCTGGACACTTAGCAACCACTTGAAGTTAGGACAGAACACACACACACTCAAAATAAAAGGGCATTTATCAACCAATTTCATGGTTACAGCCACTGCAGCATCCCTTTCATTGTTACATTGTCTTGATTCAGCTTCCCACCTCACTGGATCCCATAACATCTTCCCTACATTCTGTCATTGTGTACTTACATCCCAGAAACAGGCACCATTTTCAGAGTGGGCACAATTCACAAAATTACACCTGCTTTTGGGACAGAGCTATATGGCTGAGGGACAGAGCAGCCTACTCTGCTTTCCTCATGTTAGGGAAGGAAAGCCTCCCAGAGCTGCCCTCATTCCTGAGGCACCCTGTGCTCCACTTAACAACCACAGGGGCAGTAGAGATGGGGTTCAGTAATCTACACAATCATGTGATCATCTCATTAACAACCAAAATCTCTTGTGACCATAATGGTCAGGCTCCATTAGTCAATGGTTGAAGACTCTGTAATAACAATAACAATAACAATAGTAATAATTTATTGCAGGAATAATAATAAAGTTATTATACACTTTATTCACTAAACATCAAACTCAGTCAACTGAACTTTCAAAAATGTGTCACATTATTGACTGGGACTCATGGTTCATACAGGTTGCTGCCAGCATTCTAGGTATCGACCAAGTACCTTCTCAAAATATATGTTGTCCCAAGTAGCACAGTTTTTTGCAGTTCTGCTGGAGTTATTGCAGGAAGCTGCAATTTCTTCATGTACTCTGTAAAATTCTTGGACATGGTGCCAAGTGCCCCAATGACAATGGGTATCACTGTCACATGTTTCATCCA
>JANHFJ010006652.1:26787-37389 GCA_032468195.1 Cerberus rynchops | reverse complement strand
ACCCTATTCTGTCCTATAACCTGTCCTCCATTTTATTTCTGTTGTGCTTACCTGAATCATGCGGCACAGCTGTTTTGCATCTCTCCGCAATCTTCCTAATTACTTGGGCTGCCTCTGATAATTAAAAACTCCCATTTCAGAAGCCATGTAGCGGCCGAACCAGTAGCAAAACCGGTTCAATCCCACTACTGCCTGGGCTATAATATTTGATATTTTTTTGCATAAATAAAACTAGCAATTAGTTTAAAATAATCATTTGTGTATGTACTTAATATCTCCTATATTTACTCTTGGCTTGAACTATTTCAGAAAAATGCTTCTGATTAGGTACCATATAAAGATATGAGTGAAAAGTACATAAACGAATCTTACTCCAACAAACCAAACTTATATTAGTAATGATTATGGCTTTAGCAAAATTGTCAATAAAAAGAAATGATTTGTATAGTTCTAGCCATACAAACCTGGAAATATAGATCTTTACTTACAACCATTCATTTAGTGAACGTTCAAAGTTACAATGGAAATGAAAAAAATGACTTCTGGCCATTTTTCCACACTTATGCACACTGCAGGATCCACATGATCACATGATTGAACTTCAGATGTTTTACCACTGACAAATTTGTATCACAGTTGCAGTGTCCCCGAGTCATGTGATCATCATTTGTAACATTCTCAGCAGCTTCCAACAAGCAAAGTCAATGCAGGAAGCCAGATTTGCTTAATGACCACATGATTCACTTAGCAACTGCAATCATTAGCAACTGTGGCAAAAAAGATTCTAAAGTGGGGGCAAAACTCACTTAACAACTGCCTTATTTAGCAATGGAAAATTTGGGTTGAACTGTGGTTGTAAGTTGAAAACTATCTGTACTCAATCATATACTCTAAATCAGAAAGCAAGATATACCCTGTTCACTGTAAGATTTTGCTTGAGTCAAACAAACTCAAACTTTTCAGAAGATCCTTTATCAACTTATAATTTATTTCAATTGTGTAAAAGCATTTAATCAGATTTTTGCTCCTATATACTAAATATTATATGCTAAAAATCCTTCTGTTTTTAACCTTCAATTAGCCCAAATGGTACATTTTAGTGCAGCAAGTTTTGAATCAATGTATCTCAAGTCTACTAACTTAAAAAATGAATACAAAATTCCAGGATCCATGGCTCCCATGGAATTGAAATTTGAAGGATCCTCAGACCAATACATGCAAAATTGTGGCTGCAGCAGCAATCCTTTGGTCAGCCATGGTCATGTGACCATGATTTCCAATGTTCCCTGCCAGCTACCCCACAAGCAAATTCGGTGGGGAAGCCAGTAGAAAATCAGAAGTCGCTCTTGCTCCCTTTGCCCATCTATAGTCATTCTATTTCTTTAGATAAGTAAATATTAACAGTGACCCAATGATCAAAGGCTGTCTAGTACTCCCTTACAATCTAGAGCTTCCACATTTAATACAAGTTGTTAGTTTGAGTAAAATTTATACTTTGCCTACACATACATATAATCTAAACTGTATGGAGGGAAATGAATAAAAATATAAAAAACAACCTCAAAAGATCATCTTAATTGTGATGAAACTGTATTTTATTTCTCCCTCAACAGAGAATTCTCTGTGTGGTCTGGTTGGCATGAAAATTCAGTGGACAAGACCAGCTGGTTGGAAAATCAAGTTCTAAAATCCCATGACGTAAGACTAAAAGCTTTAGAAATTCTCAGCCTTATAAGAAAATAAGACTGAGGGAGAAAGATATCACTCTTAAAGTACCTGAAAGAATGTCACCCAAAAGGCAGCCAGGAAACAGTCTCACACATTCCAGAATGTAGCATATAAAATAATAGATTAGGTTACACAAATGCTGAAAAGAAAAAAGTAATATGAAGGATAGCATATAATTTCTGGCACAAATAACTTGGTTGCTTTTTTGAACCTGATATGACAGTAGATGCACCAGTTCAGCAAGAGTTAAACGGATGAATTGAATGATACTGGGCTATGTAATGATAATATTAGATTGTGCATGGCTACCTCAAAGCATAGGACAAAAGAAGCAGGATTTGGTAGCACTAAGTTTGTTTTTATTTTATTTATTTTTTGCCTTCTGTTCAATTCTTAGAAATTAAAGTCCCTGCAATTTTATTGGTGAGGTTTTTCAGAAATGATTTGCCATTACCTCCTTCCTATGGCTATCAGAAAGTGACTGGCCTAAAGTCACCCAACTGTCATCATGTTACGGTAGGACTAGAATTTGGGGTCTCCTAGTTTCTAGTCTGATGCCTTAATCACTACATCAAAGTGGGTTTTATTTATAGTTTTACAATATAACAATAATAGAAATATTAAATCCTTTCCTCAAAATCCAATGCTCATACTTAGGACAAATTATCCTTCAGCTTCCAAATTTCTACTACATTGAATTATTTTCATAAGAGTGGGGTGTTTTTTTTACTACAGCTGCCTAGATTAAGGCTATTTCCTTATTTGAAGAGTATTTGAAAATCATTATGTTGTACATATTAATTTTAACCCCATTTATAACATTATTGGGAAAGCATTATCTCCACCATGGAACTATATCCACAGCAAAATACTTTCTTTGAACAAAACGCAGCATAATATATTGTACCTGTTGTTTCTTTAGCCTTGAGCCTCACCTTATAAAAACTGTTCTTTTACACATTGAGATTTTTCTAGGATTAAATAAAATGAAGAATAATTAAATTAATTGCTGTTTATTTGTCAGGGGTCTTCATCTGACTAACCCTTTCCAACTCCAATTTGTAAGAAGTTCCAATCATCAAATTTGGCATTTAAGCAACCAAGTACTGCAGTAATTCCTCTGCTGATCCTTTATCATCTTTGTCTAAAGACAGGAAATGAATTATTAAGAGTAATTCATTCCATTTATCCAACAAAAATTAATACACAGTGTGTGGTTCTCCTTCAGCTCTTCATTATGCAGAGGGCTTACTGTTCCAATGCACTTCATCATCTCCTCACAAAAGCAATTTTGCTGCTGAAGCTGCTCTCAATGAAATCAACCAGCTTTAAGAACATGCCGTCTTCTAGATATACTTTTGTGGGTGAATGAGTTTCAAGGGGTTAATTTTTCTGAAAATCTCTGTCTTTGATGTAAAACACAAAACACTATAGGCCAGGGGTGTCAAACTCAAGGCCCACAGGCCGAATATGACCCACGATGTGGTCAGATCCATTCCGCGTGGCCATCCTTGTCTACTCAACATGAAGAGGAAAAATCAGTCCAGTCTGCGAAAAGGAAACATGCCAGCAGTTTGGGAAGTGGCGTCAAGCTGGCCATGCCTACTCAGTTGGCTACACCTACCCAGTTGGCCACACCCCCATACCCCTGAGGTCAAGCAACCCCATTGTTCATTATGGGGTATTTTTTATCAGAAAGAAGTAAACACCAGTTTCTGGGGAGGGAGGGAAACGTAGTAAATAGCCATAAATGTCCATTTACAGTGTCCTGGCAATTGGCCAGTTGTCAAATATTCTAAATGTAGTCATGTAACTATGGGGTAGATATCGAAACTTTGGCACCATGTCCCAAGTTGTTTTGGAGGCAATCCATAACTTTGAGCAGCAAGTGCTTCATCATAAGTTGAAGTCCATCTACAGTGAGAATAATACATACCCTAACATTTCCTAAACGTTGCAGAAAAGTTCAGCTTTTTAACTATGAAGAAATAATTTGTTAATCTCTTTCACGCAAGAATCAGTACCTGTCCCTAAACAAGGGATGAAGAATCTTCAGTTCACTTGTTTCTTAGTTTCTTGCTTTATCTGCTGAGCTCTCAAAGACCCCATCCCTTCCAAAATCCCCTCCTCCTGAGAGATATACTTTTTTTAATGTGTGTCAAGCTTGCATATGCCATTCTGAACACAAAAAAGTTAGGGTGAATTTTTTGGTTGGTTTCATATCATCGTTTGATATTTCCCCAGTAATATAAAAATTGCATATTTCTTTATTTTTAAAATTGCTAATACAGTTTTTAAACAATGAAAGCAAAACAATCCATTGATCATGAGATGTTTGTTCTGTTTAATCAAAAAGATCTGACAGAAATATTGGCTCCCTTGCTTGTGAACAGATGCATTGTGCTACAAGGGGTTTTATTGTTTTGTTTTTTGTTGTTGTTATTGTTGTATCCAAAACATCTTTCAATCCTCTTCCTAAACATATTTTGTCTCCTATACCTGGAAGCAATTTTTAAAAATGAATTACAATTAAAAATACATAAAGTTCAAATAATCTGCTGGTCTAAGACTTTTGTTATAAAATGAGCCAATGTAATACTAACACCAACATTACAACCTAAACATTGGTGAAAATTTAAGTGAAAACCCCTTGTAAATTTTACCTTATTCAGTTCAGTCAAAGCCTACTTAATTTTCTGGATCGGTCCTGATATACAGTTTGCAACCTGCAGTGCGCATCAGTACACTGCACAGACCACTGAACTGGTGGGATCCAAGCAACAGCGTGTAAAACGGACTCTGAAATAGAGAGTTTAGCATACATAAAACAGCCTGACATCTCTGGGATAAAACTGGCCTTTGGCTATGCTTGCGGCATGCTGACCAAAATAGATCAAAACTGACAAATAATACCATCTTTATCACAAGGGAGGATATGCTGCATCTGGCATGGTTACAACTACTCCATACCTTCTCTAGCTTACTAAAAAGCATTATGTAAAAGCCTTCCTTGTCACAACTATTCTGAGTAGCAGAGGTCAACATTTATGGCTTATATGTTGATAACTGTGGGATATGGAAAACTGTGACTCAGAAAATCAGAGAGATAAACAATGAAGAGCATGAATGAATGAATGAATGAATGAATGAATGAATGAATGAATGAATGAATGAATGAATGAAAGACCAAGAGGAATGTTTTGTCTGTGAGACTAAAAAGAAAAAAAGGGAGGGGGGAATAAGGATGTATACAGGCAGTCTTCAACTTACGACCACATTGAACCCCAAATTTATTTTGCTAAGTGACAGATTTATTGTGAGTTTTGCCCCATTTTGCAACTTTTCTTGCCACGTTTGTTAAGCCAATCGTTGCAGTTGTTAAATTTAGTAACATAGTTGTTAAGTGAAGCTGATTTCCTCATTGACTTTTCTCGTCAGAAAGTCACAAAGGAGATCATATGAACCCGGGACACTGCAATGTCATAAAAATGAGTCAGTTATCAAGCATCTGAATGTAAATCACATGACCATGGGGATGCTGTAACTGCCATAATTGTGAAAAACACTCATAAGTCACTTTTTTCAGTGCCATTGTAACTTCTAATAGTTACTAAGCAAAGAGTTGTAAGTCGAGTAATACATACACCTCTCAGTGAAGTTAGTGTGATGTTAAGGGGTATTAAAGAATAAATGCATTCAGAACAAAACCTACAAGATAAAGACAGGTTTAAAGTAAGCTTTTACTACAGCCAATTATGAAGTATATTTTGAAAGCTTCTCAAATTGAACCGCAGATATAGATTTAGCTTTGAATTACAGAATATCCTATGGATAATTTGCTTGACTCAATGGTGTAAAGTTATGTAAATTCAACAGATTTAAATTTCTGTTGTGTGCTAAGATGCTTTCAGGAGTGTTCTATTAAGGAAAGTTGAGGGATGGCAGTGCAAAAGACGAGATCACTGCCATCATTTATCAGGTAACGCAGATGGTCTACAGGAGCACAACAAAAAAATAATGCTGGAAGGGAATTCAAAATCTTCCCAAAAGATTTGCATACAAATATTTTATTTGTATTTTAGGAAGTATGTCAAAAATAATTCTGTTCCGAAATACGATAATGTTACAGAGATGATAAAAGAGATCTTTATAAAGGTCTTGAGTGGTCTCTGCAAGATTCAGAGATGGGAACCTGTGGGATCTCCAAGGGGTTTCCAGAGTGCAGGGACTTTAACTGAAAAGGCATGTTGTTGAGGACACCCAAGATGATACTGTTAAGGAGAAGTTTGTTGGAATATGTACATCCTATCTGCTCTGATGTGCAGATACCTTTTGGGTGATATGGTCCCATAGATAATCTCGTCCCATGTCATATAGGGCTTTAAAGGTAGCCTATGATGTTAGCCATTAGAGGTAGTCCAGACAATAGCAATAGCACTTAGATTTCTATACCACTTCAGAATGCTTTACACCCTCTCTAAGCAGCTTACACAGTCAGCATATTGCCCCCAAGAATCTGAGTCCTCATTTTACTGACCTTGGAAGTCAACTCTGAGCTGGTCAGGATCGAACTACTGGAATGAGCAGTAGGTTAGCCTGCAGAACTGCATCCTAACCACTGCACTACCATAGCTCCTACAAGAAGCACGAACCATGAGTACTAACACTACCTTTACCGTAATGTTACATTAACAGAATCATGCAAATTTGAAAGTGTTTCAAAGTATTTCACCTCCCCCTCCCTCAACTTTACTGTCGAAGAAACTAGGGAGGATTCCTTCTGAGATGTTGGTCCTGTCCACATTCCTTATGTGGGCTCTGCTGCCTCTTATCTGACCATTGCCTAGTTGGCTGCTGCCTTCAAGGACCTTCTCACAGACCATAGCATCACCTTGAATTGGGCCTGGATGGAAACTGAGAGCCAGTTCAATTCACACAGCAGGATTTTAATTTGAGTTAATCTAGGAACATGGAACATTATCTGTCTTGGTGCATTCTGGATCAGTTGTAACTTCTACATGGTCTGTTGTTTTTGTTACTGCTGTTGTTGTTAGCCTAAAGTATATCATTTCAAAAGGCAGAATTATGCCATACCATGGGCTGACAAAAAGAATCTGTCATCAACACAGAGTTAACACAGCTAGAAAAGCATTTTATTAACTACACCATAGCTTACAAGGAGGTAATATTATATAGTATCTGTCTTTGCTAGCAAAACAGAGGCCACTTGAGGCCAACCTATTTTCTACATTTTTAATGTGATCAGATTGTACCATTAATCTAAACTATTCCTTAGTACAATTTCTTTCTGCCTTTCTCTAATAAGCTCCATGCTACATTTGCTCCCTGACCCAAAAAAATAAATTTGTTTACCATCGTGGCACAAAAAGACGAAAGCTCCTTAGTGACTGTAAAATTGTTCCTCCTCCACTGAGGGATAATAATAGCTCCAGTCAAAGAACATCTGGAGAGCCCCATGATGTCTGTCTTACCTTAATCCAAAGCATCTAAATCTAAAGCAGTAATGCTTGACCAAAGGGATACGTAGTTTGCTGGATATATCCAGATATTTGAAGTATATGGCATAGGCTTTGTTGCTTGAGGGGCTGCCTGTCTCCCATAACATCTGCTTGAATATTTCAATCCTGCAGAGTTGGTACACTCCAGGTTCCTTTGATTAAATCCATTTACTAAGACCCCAGAATCACTTCTTCCCTATAACAGCATTTTTCCTCTGGAACTAGGCTCCCAGGTGGACTCTTGTTGGGAAAAACATGTTTATTATTTAGATCTTCACCCAGGCCTTTGGCAAGGGAGAATGGAACCTCTCACTTCATTTCATTTTGTTTGCCACCTTTTATGGTTTAACTTTTATGTTTGGTTTTATTGTAATTTCTTTGATCGTTGTGAGGCAGTAGCATGCAGGGTTATGACAGTCCTACCTGTGGAACAGGTATATGTTATTGTTTGATGATGTTAAAGGTATTGTCTCAGAATGTATATGGTTCCAAGTAAAGCTCTCTTTTACAATTACTAATGATGATTTTGCCATCAGTGTTCAAATGGTGCTCCAGAGCTTTCTGGGAGTATATTCAAGGCACCTATTTCTATTGGTACCATATTTGCTTTTTCTTACCACAGTCGTTCTATTTCTATTTGCAGGTCATTGTATTTTGTTATCTTCTCCAGTTCTTTTCTCTTCTCTTGTACTATCTCCAGGCATTGCCACAGCCCCTATTCAGACTTTTTTGTCTTTCTTATCGACAACTGTTAAGTCCAGGTTGTTATGTGGCAGCTGCCTATCTGTCTGAATTCTGAAATCCCAGAGTAGTAGTAGTAGTAGTAGTAATTATTATTATTATTATTATTATTATTATTATTATTATTATTATTATTATTATTATTATTATAAACTTTTATTTAAATATGAAACTCAGTCAACTGAACATTTAAAAATGTATCACAAATATCATTGACTGGCTCTGGTGACTGACAGGTTGTTGCCAGCATCCTAAGTATCATCCAAGTATCTTCTTAATATGTATGTTGTTCTGAGTAACACAGTCTTTTGCAGTTCCACTGGTATTATAGCAGGAAGCTGCAAATTTCTTGATGTATTTTGTAAACATTTTGGACATGGTACCAAGTGCCCCGATGACAATGAGTATCATTGTTATGTGTTTCATCCATAATCACATAGCTTCGATGACCAGGTTGTGATATTTTGTGATTTTTTTTTCAATTCTTTTTTTCCGATTCTGGCATCTTCTGGTACAGTGGTATCAATAAATTGTACTCTTCGGTTTTTGACAACTGTGATATCTAGCGTGTTGTGTTCCAAATGATGATTGGTCTGTATTCAAAAGTCCCACTTCACCTTCTTATTTTCTATAACTTTTTATACTTTATATTCCCATGACTTTTCAGATACAGGTAAGTCATACTTTTTACATAATGACCAGTAGTCATGTCTAGCTTTGTAATCAGTTTGTGCTGTTTTGCTGCACTCACATATTAAATGCATTACTGTTGTTGTTGTTATGTTTGGATGCACACTCAGCCAGATGTTTACACTGGATTTGGCTATTGAGGACTTGGGTTTGGCAGAGATTGTTGATGTTATTGTTAAGATCTGGATGGAAAATGTAATGGGAAGAAAATGGAAAGTAGTGGTTGAGAAGCAGTTAGCAGCCAATAGGAATGCTGGTCAAAGGGACAAAGAAGATGAAGACATGATAGGAATAGAGAATAAACTAAGTACAGCCTAGAAGAGTGTAGTATAATACTTATATTGACATGGAAAAAGACCCCTATTATTACTTTCTTTTCAAGGACACTGGCAGCATTCAAGGACTCTTTACAGATTTTCACATTGTTTTTTTTACACATGGCAGTAATGCATTGTTAAGGAAAAACACAACCTGTCCTATGTGTAAAACACAGTGGTTTATCTAAGTGTGCTTGTGTTATCAATACATTCATGGATGGATTATGAAGAACAGAAAGATATAATAACAAACATAAAAAGAGTAGAGTAGCTGCTGCCACTACATTTATTCTCTTCCATCAGTTTTTCTTTATTGCCCATAGAGATGCCTTCAATTTGCAATTAGCAACCACACCTGGGCATAGGTTGGGCAGGTTGGGGCAAATGTTAACAAGCACATTGCACAATCCTGGTGCAAATCACTTAAGTAACTGAATCCAATGTCAGGATGAAAATCCATGAATCCACTAGTGGTGTTGTGAAGCCATAGTATATTTTTCACTAGTTTTCACCTACACTACCATAGACAATATGTCCCTACAGTTTAATAACCATCATGGTACATACAAAACAATCGTATGAAACAATCTGATCCATTAGTAGTAAGAGTGTAAGCCAACAAACCAAATATTAAAATGGAGATTAGCAACGTTATTACTTCAAATCACCCTGAAATTTCCCAGCACATTTTTATCTCTACTTCTATTGTGTGCCTATCAAAAACACCAGACAAGCCATTCCCTTACAATGGAATTAGGATCCCACACCTATATTTTGCTCTTATCGTAATATGTCATTTTATTATTTAATAATAATTCTGTACATGTCAGGTGTGAACAATTAGAACACATGTGAAGAGTTCAATTAGCAATTTTATTGCTCATATCTATAATACAGAAATCGTCTCATATTGGCAGTTTGCACCTGGGCCAGAGTAGATAAGATCGAACAGCTTTCAAGGGGGTCAATACTTGACCTCTTTTCTGTTTAAATAGAGATTCCAGACTACTTTCTCGCTTGACTCAACCCGCTCATTCAGCCAATCTCTCTCCAATGAATTAAAAAGCAAAGTTTATTTTATACTGATTAGTAGCATCCTATGCATAACAAAATATACATTGAAATTGCATGAGTAGCATCTATTGACAGAAATAAATATCTTGCAAACCATAGTTAAAATATCTTTATATTTTGATTGATGATACTTTAATGTCTCTGTGTAGCCAGTTAGGGTAATGATTAAATCATCAGGTTGGATACTAGGAAACCATGAGTTCTAGTCTCATGTAGGGCAGAAAGCTAGCTGGATAACCTTTGGCCAATCATTTTATCTCAGCCTTAGGAAGGAGACAATGGCAAGCACTTTGGAAAAATCTTCCCAAGAAAACTGCAGACTTGTCCAGGTAGTCTCTGAGAATTAGATACCATTAAATGGAAGGAAAAAAATGTCTTTATATGCCAACAACATCATTACCAAATTATTATTCAAACAATATAATGGCCAAAGAGGATATATGGATGTGCAAAAAGAAGACATGAAGGTGATTGGGGCAAGAGTGGAGGATGCTGAGGATAGAGTTGGGTGGAGGCAGTTGATTTGCTGTGGC
>JANHFJ010006644.1:45594-56005 GCA_032468195.1 Cerberus rynchops | reverse complement strand
GGTCTGGTTATTTTGGTAAGCACCTTAATTGTCTCTGCCTGTCCTGCATAAATGGGCAGAGTCAGCAACAGGAATAGAGCTCAAGGTCCCTTCGGTTAAGAATTGTTATCTTGCAGGACTTTCTGTCGCAACACTTGCCATCTGGTACAGGTAGTCCTTGACTTACGACCACAATTGAGCCCAAAGTTTGTTAAATGAGACATTTAAGTGAATTTTGCTCCATTTTACGATCTTTCTTGCCTCAGTTGTTAAGTGAATCACTGCAGCTGATAAGTTAGTAACCTGGTTGTTACGTGAATCTGACTTCCCCATTGACTTTGCTTGCCAGAAGGTCGCAAAAGGGGATCACATAATCTTGGGACACAGCAAGTGTCATAAATATGAGTTCGTCACCAAGCATCTGAATTTTGATCACATGATCATGGGGATCCTGGAAATGTCATAACTGTGAAAAACAGTTGTAAGTCACTTTTTTCAATTCCATTGCAACTTTGAATGGTCACTAAGTGAACTGTTGTAAGTCGAGGATTGCCTGTATAGCATTCCCCTCCCTGCACCCCATACATACAGCTCCACTGTATGCCCTGGAAGTCTTTTAAACACCAGGTTGTGTTCCCAGGCTTGGAGTCAGGGTGCTTGAGAAACCCTAGTGATTTTTGGAGGGTTATTATTTGGCTGATTCTGTTTGAGTGTCTTTATTTAAAAAAATGGAGTGGGAGCCTCGAAGTCCAATAAATAAATAAATAGCAAAAATGGATATTTTAAATGCAAAATAATTTGAATTTGGATTTTTTTTTGCATATCTCTCACTAGATATTAGGTTTTATGGTATTGCATAAGGATGAAAAATAATTCATTTATTTTGTAGTCTTCCTTGCAATCTCTTGTGATGCCAGAAAACATTTAAAAGAATAAATGGGAATATCACTGGGAGAAAAAAAAAATGTAACTTGGTTTCCATATTTGCCTGTAGGCTCTATACTAGGGCATGTGTGAGTTATAAATAGGACAAAATGGCAACTGTGTTTTTTTTTAAACCAACCCCCTCTGCAGATGCTGCTATGCTGCAGAACTATCTCAGATCATAGGCAATGTTTTCATATTATGCTACATCAGAGATGTTTCTTTTAAAAAAAAGACTAGTTTACTTGCTGATCATGTCACGGCTTCTGGCTTAATATGAAAATCTACTCATATGGGCACTTACACAACTAACTGGAGAATATTTGAACCCTATCTTAAGAATGTCTATTTCAGGTAGTACTTCAAGCCAGTTTAATACTATTAAGTCTCAACAGATGTCAGTACCTTGAATGTGCTAAGGATGTTTTGACTGTCAAGTTCTGGGATGAGAAACCGCAATGGAGAAAATACAAAGACCAGTCTAGAAAAATCAGAGATATTGCAGAAAAAAAGTACAGTAATAGCAATCGACATTACTGCCAACTATGACTGCATAGTTTTGTCTATATAACTGCCAGGAGATGACCTTGACTTGAGGCTTTAAAAAAAACCTAAACATTAAATTCAGACGCCAGAGACATTGCTACAATACATATTGGTATGTCTTTATTTCATCAACAGAAATGGTGTCTAGACAAAATTCAGTTAACACTATCAATTCAAATGAATGGAAAAAGTTTTTTTGCACGATACTGTATTTACAATGAGTAAGTGAAGTCTTAGATTTATTAGTTCATAGCAATGCTGTTTTTTTTCCAAAAAGGTAAAAATTCTTAGTAACAAGGAATAAGCATCAACAGCCATTTCATTTATACAATAAAAATCACAAGAAACCACAGTCACCTAGAAAAGAAATAATAGACAAGCTTAAGAACTAGTACAATAAAATGATGCATTAAGTTCCATTAATCACATAGAATCTGTGTAAAAAGTATATAGAAAAACACCTGATGCAACTTGTTACAGTCATTGACCAGTTATGAGAGGTACAGAAGATTATACAGGTAGATATGTGTGAGAACTGTCCATACTGTCTGACCTGGGGAGGAAGAAGAGAGGGGTTGCATCCCCTTGCATACACTGATAAAACCCTGTTTTGAATATGGCCTCTGAAGTTTGTAAGGCATAGATAGTAGAGGTGCGCTTGTATCCCACTGGTTCTGGAACAAATTCTTGGAACAAACTCTTCACCCTTGTAATCAATGATGAGCCTTGAACTGAATGGCAAATATCAGCATCCAGAGATCTCCAAAGTACTGAGTGGAATTTCTGCTGATTGGAGGAGTCCAGATATATTTTTTTACTCATAACACAAGTATTAAATATCAGTTTTCAAAGAACGCATTATCCTTTCCATAACTATAAATGCATAATAACTCATACTCATTATCAACAAAGCACTGAAGAACTTTAAATGTGTGGAATAGCCCAGAAATTCAGTTTGGCTCCTCAGATTTGAATTCACCTGTTAAGACAGAAAACAGGGAACTTCTAGGCTAAGTTTCTAATCCTGACTGCCTTCAACATTAAATGGATCGTTGACTTCAAAATCACTTGAACCATTTCGAAGTTTTGAGGGATGACAGGAATGGATTTTCATCAAACGCCTTAAAGTTTTTAAATTTTATTTATAAGGCTGCAATCCTATGCACACTTATCCGGGTAGAAGCTCCATTGAACTCAGTGAGACTTACTTTCGAGTAAACATGCATAGGGTCAAGCTGAACAAACTTTCATATAATTTATTTTATTACACTGCATAGGTGTTTAAATATTATGTAAACTGGACCTATATATAAAAGAGCTGATATTAGTGAGGCATTGATAATAAAAAGTTATCATTTTTTTTCAGTTTGAAGAAATTTGAATAATTACTCCCCACTAGAAAAAGTGGCTTTCATCACAATGGTAGAACCACATGAGCATTATAATTTAAAAACAAATACATATCACTAGTTTTATTCTGATATCTCTCTATCTATATATATATAATATTGGTGGAGTGTAGGAAAATACTGTAATTCTTTTACACGGCAAGCAATGACATTCTAACTTCCAGAGAAAGTTATAATAATTTATTAGTAGTCTACAATCCACCAAACTATAGATTTTTTAATATACATAAAAATTGTTTGAATGGATTTAACATATGTACAACTGTATTTTGCAGCATTATTTGATGCCTGTGTCACAAAATAATTCAATTATAAATATACATAATATAAACAAGCAAAATTACACATACTGATTTTATATTGTAGATAGAAATTAGCTACCACATTTTTAGCAGAGCTTTCCTAAGGCTACATCAAGTAACATCCTTTCTTATCTGTCTTCACTAACTCAAACTTTTTAAATGTACACATTTAAAGAGCTGGCAGTGAAATAAGCAATCAAACAAACATAAATCCTGATCTTTTGTGTGCGTGTGAAAACTGCATCTTGGAGTCATTGGTCTGAGCTAGATTGTTGAGAATTTCATGCTTGCATAGGCTTCACAAAGCTACTTATTAGCCTGCTGCTCAAAGGATACTGTAGCTGTGTAGGCTTAACCTGTTAGAAATTATAGAGAATATTCGTAGCTAAACCTGTCTGTTGGTTTGTTTTGAAATAGGAACATATAAGATTTATAGGTCACCAATAAAAGAAAAAGACCAACAGGATTATACTAAAGGCCATAAAGACTGACTGGCACACCAAAGATAAAAAATAAATTTAACCAGTTGCTGTGAGGTTAGTTATCATACTCCATTTAGAGAAGAAGAAAAGAGCTAAAAGTAAAATAAAAAATCACCTGAAATTCCACCCATGTGGCTTTTCACATCACAGTGATGTATAAATGGGAATAACTACAATTATTTATTTTTGAACATTCAAAAACACTTTGCTTTAAAACTCCCTATAATATTCTTTTAAATTGCAGTAAGCTGAATGTAATATTCAGCTGCTCCTCTGTCAGCAGCTGAACTGACTTTATTAAGTTTAGATAGCTCCTACTGTCTTTTTTCAAGAGACAAATATTGGAATACTGATTCGCAGTGGCTTCTGTATTCCATTTTTTTTTTTCAATTTTTACTTCCTTGGGAATAAAAATAGATGGATTAGATCCAAAAAAAGTGCATCTTTAAAAAAGCAGCATGTATTTCTTAGAAAGACTTCAAATAATTTAACTGTGTAATATATAATAGTTTTATACTACAGCATCAAACTCTGATGCTTGAGTCAGCGTATATTAGGCCTAGGACATAAATATCAGGATATTTTGGGAATCTGACTGAATCTTTAAAAAAAAAACCTAGCCTTTTTGTTCCAGAATCAGGTTTCAATGAATTTCAACTTTATTCAAGGCACCCCCTAGGAAACGTAAATATTTATGTAAGTGTAATACTCACCTGCCAAAAAGAAGATGCCTAAATGAAAAAAAGTTTTCAAACCATACACAATAGAGAGTCTAATGAAGCAAAGGCAAATTAAAAGGAGAATATGCAGACTGGACAGGGCCAAATATATATATTTTTTTCACATCCCTTACTCAGTGCAAAAGCAGCTGCTGACTAGCATGGGAACGTAAAAACAAGACCTCACATCCATTCCTTCATCAGTTAACAGCCAGTACTGTTCTTTGTTGCTCCACTACTTTTATCTAAATATAAAAATTTTGGTCAGTTCTTCCTATCCCACCCCTAATTTTCCTTTAGCTTAATGTAGTTCAAATGTCTCAATTTGGGTCCAGTCCTGAAAGTAATTCTCCTAAGAAGTTAACCGAAGAGTCATACGTGGTTCTGAAAAACCATACACAATAGACAGTCTAATGAAGCTAATATGTATATCAGTCACTTCTAAACAAAGAGGCAAAACATAAAGAAAGCAAAAAGATTGAAACAACTGAGCAGTGGATTAAAAAAAAAAATCCGAAGGGGAGGCGGAGGTAGAGCAGGAGGAATAGGAAGAGAAAAAGGTGCTCTGAATCTGTGACGACCCAGGTCAATACAATAACTGTAGAGTAGAACATGTTTTGTCCATTACATGTAAACCAATAAAATGAGGTCAAAAGTACCATTTGCACGTGAGTTGGCATTAATAGTAAATCTCTATATCAAGTGGTTAGAATATAGTGTGAGATGCTGCCAGAAGAGGCTTTTATTTTGCAATTACTTAGCCCTGCTTATGAAATTTTATTTGAAGTGAGGGATCTCTATGTACAATCATGCTTTCTCTTTCTTCTTTATTTTCCCTTCCTACCATTTCTTTCATTGTTCAGAAGAAAAGGGTAAAAATAGCTAAATATTGATGGATAGAAAAAAGGAGTTCTCCATCTGGAACATCCTGGATTGTATATCCACAAGAAATACAACTTAGAGGTCACTTACAGATATTAAAACAAAAAAAAAAAGTATTGAACAATACCGCCAGCAAGATAAAAAAACAAAGTATTCTCAATTGCTGTGAAAACATAATGAAATTCACGTTGCTTGAAATCTTTGCTTCCATCACTGACTGTATCACTGAAGTTCTCCGAGAAGCAGCGAAGGGTTCTGTAATGTCAACTGAATTATTTATTTATTTATTATTATTTATTTAATTTAATTTATATACCGCCCCAAAGCGGTACAAAGCCTACCCTTCATATCTACATAATTCCTCACCCCAAATATTTTATCTGAAAGCTTCTAGTATGAAGTTATATTTTTAAAATAAGTCCCCATCTAAAACATTACTCTACAGTTTGAACTAGCACCCATATGCCATAGATAGATATATGGAGAATTAGTAATAAGTTTATTTGTTTTACACAAATGCTTAATATTTAAATAACATATGCTAAACGTATAGTATCTCCATCCTACATAGGGACCCTAACCCCCACTCCTTTCAGTCAATAAATATGGAATATGAAGTGTATCTACTTCCTAGTTGGCAGGAAGAGTACAGTGAATATGGAGTTTATTGCAGAAACAGGATTGGATAATTACCTGCACATCCCACATTTGAAAAAGATGCTGATTCCTCAGCTGGAAAAACAATGCTGCTTTGCTGAGTGAAGGACTATCGCTCAATGTAAATAGTATCTTTGAAGAATGTGTTGCCAGTGGTATACAGAGCTAGAATTGAGTGAATTTTCTATACAGGCAGTCCTCAATTTACAACCACAATTGGGGCCAGAATTTCCAGAATTGCTAAGCTAGATGGTTGTGAAGTGAGTTGTGCCTGAATTTATGACTTTTTTTTTTGCCATGGCTGTTAAGTGAATCACCTCAGATATTAAGCACATCATATGACTGTTAAGCGAATCTGGTTTCCCCAACGGACTTTGCGTGACAGAGGTGCCCTGGGAAGATTGGAAACGGCAGGCATGTGACCTCAGAACACTGCAACCGCTGTTAATACATGCTGGTTACCATGTGCCTGAATTTTGTTCATGTGGTCCTGGGGATGTTGCCATGGTCATGTGAGGACCAGTTGTAAGTCAAGGATTACCTGAGGTTTCAATATTTTTGCAACTGTTCCTTCACCCACATTTCCTATCTTTGTTGATTCAATTTCTATTCAATTTCACTGCACACATGTTGTGCATTGACAATAAAGGATTGAATTGAATTGATCAGTATTATGTTGTTGACAAGGGATTATATTTTTCAGTCTTTTAAGATTCACCGTTGCTTTAAATACGGTTCTCTGTAGCCTGCCTTTCTGTCAATGGACACTGTTTTTCATTTCTCAGAGCAACTGAGTCAGCAGTTTGAGCTAATGCCAGTAACAGTGAATCCTAATATATCATTGCAATCAGCATCTGTGTTAAGGCAGCATTAAGTGGAATTATACAGCGAAGCCAGTAGGATCACCGGAGAAAAAAATAAACATTGGTGACACAAGTTAAGAGTTGGAGTGGAGGCCTTGATTTAAGCTTTGCTGATGGACATAAAGCCACTGAATCTAAGCAATTTTGCCTTATACCATCTTCCCTCAGCCTGGTATCCTTTGGATGCAGTAACTTTCACTATTCGCAGTCACCCTATCCAACTTGTGGAAAGCTGCCTTAGTTCTCCGCATTGATAATAGACACCATACTAATGGTTCTCAACCATTTCTTCACCACAGGCCCTCTTTAAATATCTTTTGTAGCCACAGATCATGATCACAGACCAACCAAGACTTAACACAATTTAAATCGTAAGATTTAGCTCATTCTTTAAGCCTTCGTGACCCCCTGTGATGACATAGCCGGCCCCCAGTGGTCCACAGACTATAGATTGAGAATCACTGCACTATATCATTTGACATAATTTGGAAAAAAAAAGGTTAAACAGGTGATAAATACAAAAAATGCCCAATTCACACTATTAAGAGGAATTCCATATTTGGCAAGACTAATAATTCATTACATAATCAACTCCTGAGGTTTTTTCCCCCTTAGTTTGCTGAATTTAAAAAAAAAGAAAAAGCAATGAATAAAATATGTGAAATATACCGAAGTCACCACTTCATTTATGAAATGAGGTTTGATCCAAAACTCAGTGCAAGTGGCAAAATTGACCATTGTTATACAGTATCTGTGAGAAAGATAAGAATGAAACCCACTTTGCTCAAATGGGCCCCAAAAAGTTAGGTGTGCCACAAACACTGTCTCAGATTAAAAATTCAAAGAAGTTTCCAACATTGAAACTTTATAAATAAAGTACAGACTAGATGATATTGCTCAACAGTGAACTGAATGGCGGCGGGGGGGGGGGGATTTTAAAACATATACAAGCCACTTCTAGCCTATACCAAGAAAGGAATGTTGGAATTTTTTATACAATAGAAATTTAAAATTCCAGTTGTTTTCATGAGAAAATTCTGAGCCATGCAGGGTTTTTTTTTTTGCATATGGATATATATTTTTATATATACTATATATATATATGTATATATATGTACAGTTTAGCTATAAAACTTTGATGTGTAAAGAAGCTGTCTTCAATGAAAAATTGAACATTCAGAGGAAATTCCTGAGTTAGGGTTTTGTGACATGGGCCACTGAGAAAAAGCTGCGTTTGGGTCCTCAGAGGTGTTATGTCCATCCCTGTTGAATATTGAAATCAAAATACAGTAACAATAACAACAACAACAATAAAAAAAGAATCAGACAGTGTTGCCACTGCTTTGTTCCCCTGCCTGAGCATGGGATAGCACCATAGTGAAGAAGTTAAACTCCTGCTTTGTAGAGAGGATGGAATACTTAAAAACAGTATTGCTGCTAAGACCACTGTAGTGTGCACCAAGTATGTTCTTCAATATAGACAACAAATGATTGTGGCCACTGACTGACTGAAGAGACCTTGCTAGGTGTGATGTAAAAGGTATATCAAACATTAGGTGTATTCCTTCCTAGGCTGCTCATCTGTTGTACACTTATCAGTCATTTCCTGACAGAAATCCATGGTCACCGCTTGGTTGTTCTGCTCTGGAGGGAGCTCCTGCTCAGAATAAGTAACTTGGTCAGCGCCATCCAATCCTCTCGCAGCACATTTGTCAGAAATGTTGTTGGGCAGCCAGTGGGCTCCCAGCTGCTGCACTGGACTTTGTTCTGAACAGCATTGCAAGCCTTCTCCAATGCACTGGGATGTCACTACATTTTGCTCCACTCCACCTGATGAAGGGTTGATACTAGCTGCTGTTGGAAGATCCATAGGCCTGAGCACAGGGCAGTATCGGTGAAGGTCTTGGATCTGTTCGGAACTCTGCATATCTCGGCATACTTCTTGAGAAAGGCAGGAGAAATTATCTAATAACTCTCCCATGCATGCTTTCAGCTGGTTCCTTTCTGACAGAAGTTTCTCTTTCTCACAAACCTGTCAAATACAGAACAGCGTTCATTTTTAAAGAGAGGTTTGGCACGTCAGGCTTCAGAATTTCAAAATCAGGTCTTAACCGATTGGCACATTATCCAGAAAGAGATGCTAGCAGCGTACAACTAGATAGTGGAAAAGCAAAGGCAGAAAATAGATAAGAAATCTTCAAATTAATAGGAGAACTGTGGATTGGAAGAACTAATCCTGAACAAAATAAAGAGCCATTCTCCTCTTGAGGCAACAATTCAGCAACCAGAAACACATGTATAATATAAACAGATGATGGACTAGAAAAAAGGACTAGGATCAGGGAAAAAGAAGAAGCCAATCAACAGATAAGATATTGTTTGTGATCACAGGCACGACAGAATTGTCTTTAGAAAAGCTATAAATTATTAGGGGAGACAGACTGAGATGGGGAACATTCTATCCATACAATTTTAAGGAGCTGATCCGGACTCAATCAGTTCTAAATATGATCAGAAGGTACTTGATGCATTTTGTTCAAGTTTAAGCAAATCTGGAGTATATTAAATAGAAGACGGAACATGTTTAATAAGTCTTAGCATTTAGTATGAATTATAAAGACAAGGCAAAAAAGATTAAATGGATTTTATTAAATTAGGTTAATAACCAGAATAAGGCAAAATATTTAATAAATAATGGTATTTAACATTTCTTTAGGCTTACCAATTTGCGGATTTCACATTCTAAATTCTGAATACAGTCCAGTTTTCTCTTGCGACAGCGCTGGGCAGCAATTCGGTTTTTACTGCGCCGCCGAACATCATGGATAAATTCCAATTGCTCTGAGGTTAATTTGTGCATCTTTATCATCATCTGGAAATCATTCCTTGGAAGATCTGTGATTTGATCTACAGGAAATGGAAGTTTCACCTGGAGTAAAACAAAGGAAAAAGCAAGACTGTTTTTTTAACAAAGAATTTAGCAGGTTCCTTGGAATAATTATCTTTTATTGAAATAACACGGTTGAATACAGTTCAAATATTAACTCCTGCATTGTAGACAAGTTTAAGAAATAGCCATTCTAACAGTGAAAATGACTATTATACAATAAAATCAATAATACTATCAAGAACAAACAGCTTGGCGTAGATAAATGAGATTTTTCATGTTCTCCTCAAAGTACAGGCTCCAATTCAAAGAACTGATGATAATTAAAAGTATAAATACTTTATATTAAAGAATAATCCTAAAATAAAAGCTACTTTTTTTCTTAACTGAGGTTATATATCTGTTATGCTAATTATTGAATTTAGTTGTACTTCTTTCTACAACAGTAAAACCATCCACTTTGACAGCCAGTAAATACATCAGAATAAGATGTAAAAGTTTCGATGGCAGATTCAGATGCTGATACAAATCCTCAAGATTTATTTTGCTTAAACATTCATGCTCTTCTATGTTGTGATAAAATGTATTTATCTAATTATTAACAATATTTTTTCTACCACTATAATCAGATGATCCTGAGTGGTAAAGAAAGTCAAGGCAGTTTCTCTAATAAAATAATGATTCATAAAAAAATTAAAAACCAAGTTAATAAAATATTTAAGTATTATTTTATTGCTATCATTGCTTTTTATAAAGAAGAA
>JANHFJ010006641.1:28634-39856 GCA_032468195.1 Cerberus rynchops | reverse complement strand
TTTTAGATTGTTTATATGTGTTTTTTATCTGCTGTGCACTGCCCCGAGTCCCTTGGGAGAGGGGGCGGTATACAAATCTTGATAAAATAAATAAATAAAATAAATAACATTCCTGATGTAGAATTAAAGCATAGGTTTATGACCCAATTTTATTAATTTATTAACCCAAGATTATGACCAAAGCAGTTTTCTCACTGGGCACTCTCTACTTAGGGTGGTGTTTCTCAGAATCCATAGCCATTATTGTTTTGGGTACCTAGCCCTTTGCTAACAGTGTATCTGAAATTTATTTGAAGAAAGATTGGAAAGAACAGATTCAAGCAAAATGGAAGAAAGAAATAGCTCTTGATTTGAATCCCTTTTAGTCATTCTTGAAATTTTCCACAGAACTCCCATGGTGACATTGAAACAGCTTTAGGTAATATAAGGTAGGGTTTGTTTTTTTTTAAATATAAACCATCTCAGGCACACCCAATTTTATTTTTAAAATCTGGCCTTAGCTATGTCTTAATTTTTTTTCCTTAAAGAATAACCTGAAGCTCAGGTTATCCTTTAAGGGGAGGAAATATTTTTTGAAAAGAAAAATAAGAAAAGGGGATAACTTGAAAGCTTAGGTTTAGAATATACTGTACATAATTTATCTCTCTCCCTCCCGCTCTCCCTCCCCCCGTCTTATTGGGTACAAGTGAAGATGGTTCATCATAACTGTTCATGATTCATACTGCAAATTTTTTGTGAAGCACTTTGTCTTTGAATAGTTGGAAACAGCATTTAACCTAATGTTTCTAAAAATGGGTACTACCTCTCAAAATCTAAATAGGTCCTGATGTGTTTCAGGGTAGGCTCTATTGTGAAAAGCAGAAACAGAGCCTGTCTCTTAAAGGAGCCATCCAGCAATACTGCAAGGATGTCCCATAAACTCCAGAAAAGAAACAAAGCATTTGCAAATAAAAGTGGGATGTTCATTGGAATTTCATTACATTTAAAGCAATGTGTAACATGACTATTCTAGTCATTTAATAGACATTTCTTTTTGGAAGAGAAAATACCGTACATGGTAAGAGTCAAGTCCTAGAATTCCACCCGAGAGCAGAGTCTCTTGTGGACAGTTTGATAGATGAAACTCTACATAGGTTGAGGCACTGAATGATCTAATTCTACACAAAAGAAAACAAAAACAAAAACAGTTTTCTTACATTGGAATCTGACATTCCCACAAATTGAAGTGATTGCTGAACATCACATTACTGGGAATATAAAACTGACTTTTAAGTAGTTGGTAGAAAATTATCTCACTAGATCGCAGTTGTAATTTGAATGGATTAACTAGGTTTATTAATTTTTGTTAATTGATGTGTGATGTAAATTATAAACTACCGTATATTGGAAATAGACATTTACAGATTAGAAGATTCACTAATTGTACAGTTCTAGCTATGTTTAAAAATGAGTCCTGTTGAATTCAATAAACTTTTTTTCTACGTAATTTTCGTATTGCTTAGGCTGCAGGCATTTCTTCATTTTGCTCAGTACATTAATTTGTAAACTTATTAAAGTTACTCTGCCATACTGAACATAATATTTTTGAGACATCAGTAGAGGTTTGCAAGGCTGCTTCAATGTGATTATATATTTTTTCTAAGCTATAGGTAGTTTACATTTGACATTTGACAATGTAAAGCTGAATAACACATTTATTCAACTGCATTTATTCAGAAAGCTGCAATTTTCCACCCAGTTGATTCAATAGAAACCTAATAGGAGTTTGCCGTTCCTAATTTGGCAGACCATCCAGCCATGTGGTCAGGCTTGGAGAAAGGGTGAGCACGTTTATGACTGCAGGGCAACTGCTGAATTTGCTGCCCAACATCTTGAGTCAGACATGAAAAAACATCACATTATTATTTAGCATTCACTGTTCCAGACACCAGGTTTGCTAGGCAAGTAAGATTGTTACTTTAAGAGGTTTAAGGCCTCTGGAAAGAATCTGTACTCTGTAGGACAGAAGGTATACCATGATGAAAGCCTTGGAGATAAGATGGGATAGAAATGTTATCAATAAACACTTTACCAATAAAGGAGAATATTTGTAGACCAGGGTTGAAATGATTCACATTTATACACATTTCACTGCATTTCGTACCATATATGACTATGCATGTGATGAATAAAATTTGATTTGATCTGATCTGATTTGAATTGGTTTTTAAATTTAAAAATTTTAATTTTAATTCAACCAGCTATTTAATTCTTTTTAATCTGTTTTTAATTGTTTAATTTATTGTTTCTAGTTTAAATGGTTGTACACCGCCCTGAGTTCCTTCTTGGGAGAGGGGAGGTATATAAATTTAAATAAATAAATAAATAAATAAATAAATAAATAAATAAATAAATAAATAAATAAATAAATAAATAAATTTGATTCCTTGGTGCTCTTTGAACTTGGTTGTTTTCTTTCAGACATTTAATTACCCAAACTAGGTAACATCATCAGTGCTAATGATTAGACTAGAGATGCTAGACTAGATTAGACTATCACTGATGATGTTACCTAATTTGGGTAATGAAACATCTGTAAGAAAACAACCAAACTCAGAGATCCTAGGGACCATTCAATAAATACTTTCCCAATCAGCCATGGCCTACCCTAATCAGAGACCACAGATTATTTGTAATATCCTATTTATGAATGGTATTCATACTTGCATGTTTTGGGTAGCTGATTTGTTTGGAAAATAGCTTAATCTCTTCATCAGCTAATTAAAGCCCTTTGAATTGATGTTTTGATGACAATATTAGGAGTATATATGTAACTGTTATAATTACTTAATGTTTTCATCATGTTTTCAAATATTCAAAGCATTTTTAGTCACCCTATTCCTCTTATTTAATTACTAAATGTATGTGCCATCATACATGTAGACTAAGATGGACAAAAGATATGGACAAAATAAAGGCTGAAAAAGAATATTTGCCTAAATCCACTTAGTATACAGCAGAGGCGAGAGTCCTGAATTGCACCTCCATCTCAAAGCCACTATGAAACACAAAAGGTATCTTCTGATACTTTTTTCTTCTTGCTGGACAAATTTTCTAAGCAGTCTAATGCATTTCGATGGCTACTGTGCTAAAGCGGCTATTGGAATGATTTAGTAAGCCTTCTTCAACTTCGATGCCATCTCTTGTCCCCTCCCAATATGGGGACATTAATTTCTGGAGTTCTCTGCAGTTGCTACATGGCTGAGAAATTTGAGAGCTATGAAGTCCACAAATGATTATATGATTCCACGAAAGGTGGAGAACATTCAGGTTAGCCTAGATTCATCCATTAGGTCTCTTTCATTTCCTGCTCTGCTTTTGTAAACATTTTGCAACCCCTTTTTAAATCTGACCTGCTTAGAATATTAAAAAGAGTTGTTCTTTTTTTCTTCCCCTCCCCCACTGCTCATGAGAAAAAATGGTATGAAAATAAATAATAGTAAAATAATAATTCATACACAGCCAATCATTCTAATATTTACTGTTCAGTAGACTTCTGGTGATTTAAGAACAACACAGGAGTGTCTGGTGTCTCTTTAGAGTGTCTCTAACCTTTTCCTAGGTTATACAATTAGTTCCAGTCTTAATCAATTCATTTCTTTCTTCATACAAAGATTCTAGAACAGGATTGTCAAACTGGATTTGGGCCAGATCAGGGGGGAGGGAGATGGGACAAATGCCTCCTCTATCATCCTGCTGGCCAAAACAGGGCCTGCCCACCCATACCCTGTTTTCAGCCTGATGGCTTCCCTGCAGCACTTTACTGGCCAAAACAGGCACATTGCAGTCTTGTGCAGGCCCCTGTGCCCCATTTTGATCAACAAAGTGCTGCAGAAGGCCGTCCAGGCCAAAAATGGAGTATGTGTTGGTTCATGCAGGCCCCCCCCCCACGCACCATTTTTGCTTACAGAGGCACCGTGGGCCAGTCCTTTGCTATTTCCAGGTTGGTCCCGCAGGCCAAATTTAAGCACCCCATGGGCTGAATCCAGCCTGCAGGCCTTGAGTTTGACACCCCTGCTCTAGAATCAACAATTTTCAACTGTGCAAATATCATAACAAGGTTTCCAGTAGAAATTAAGATATTTTGTGTACCAGAGAATTCAGTTGTGCTGCTTATTGTATATAAAATGTAATCAAGCAGTAGACTACAATAAAATCTATAAAAGAGTTTATTATGGGTAAAAAGAAACATAATTTATTACCACTAGTAACGCTTTGATTAAAACAAAGATGGCAAATCAAGAAATAAAGCTTTAAGCTCATGGTAAATTGTAACAAAATCAGAGAAGTTGACTTTATTTCTGAAAATGACATCTTCCTAGTTGACCCCAATGAAAATCTATAAGGTCTGGATTTATGAAGAAGGCCTCTCATATTTATAATACTAGGCCATGGAAACAAAGATCTACTGTATACAATCTACACCTTTTCTCTTTAACATTATTAATCATTTAAAAATGATGAATCTGAAAGTCATAGATACCATTCATTAAATGTTTAGAGAGAAATAGCCTTGGTTGAAAAAAACTTTCTCCATTTTTGCTTCCTTTAAACTGGGAATGCAAAATGAGCCGCACAGGGGCGACATGCTGAGAGCCTTTTGTGAATAAGGATGGTGACTCTATTCCCCCACCGCACCACCCTGTTTTTTTTGTCCACATTAGAAGCACTGATGCTCTTCTGCTATGAACTGAACCATTCCAGTCAGTGTTGATTCCCAGAATGTCACTGTTCAGTTTTGACATTTCTGTTTTGGCAATTTTGTTTCTGCCTTGGTTCTGATTTTTTGACATTCCACATGTTAATGGTATACATATTTTTGTAGCATCAAAATTCTTTCTTGCCTTTGGGCACAACTGTACCTGGACAGCTTGAATCCAGCCACATATAAGTACCAATATTATTTGTTCAGATTGTTCTCAACTTATAGTCATTCATTTAATGACTGTTCAAAATTACAATAGCCCTGAAGAAAGTGACTTAGGATCCGTTCTTGCATTTAAAACCATTGCAGTGATATGCTTAACCATGGAAAAAAAGATGGTAAAAATTAGATTTTATTTATTTATTTATTTGCACAATTTCTATACTGCCCCCTCTCCCAAAGGACTTGGGGCAGTGTACAGCCAACTAAAAGAGCCACTAAAGATAAATAACAGTTAAAACAGATTAAAAACTAATTAATATAATGGCCAATCAATTAAAACCTAATGTAAAAAATTCAAAAATTTAAGACAATGAAAACCAATTTAAAAACTAATTAAAACTAATTAAAATCCCCAACCGATAGTACTAGGCCAGACCGGCCTGTTGGAACAAAAAGGTTTTTAATGCACGCTGGAAGGTCCGTAGGTCCATAATGGTCCAGATCTCCGGGGGCAATTCGTTCCAAAGGGAGGGTGCCCCCACAGAGAAGGCTCAAACCCTTGGGGCCACCAGATGACACCGTCCTGACAATGGAACCCCAAGGAGGCCCGCCCTGTGGGAACGCACAGGTCGGTGGGAGGCTGATGGTGGCAACAGGCAGCCCTATAAGATATTGTCCTTCATTGATAATCCCACCTACATTAGATCATAGCTGGGGTGGGGAAAGCCCAACTCACATCCTAATGTGTTTGATGGGAGTTTAAATAAAAGTAAATTCTGCATAGTATGCTGTACATGCAGATAACTGTGAAAAAAACTTTCAGGTGTTTGTAAGTATGGGAGATCTGTCCAGTTTATGTTACTTGCTAACATGGTTAACTCCCTAAGGAAGTATTTTTCAAGTCTGGCAACTTTAAGATGTGTGGCATCAACTCCCAGAATTCCTCAGTCACTATGAATGTAAGTAAAAAATTTCTGTCTAACGCAAAATTTCTACTCCAACTTTAACAAATCAAATAGAAGCCAATATATTAAAATATTATGTTAAGAAAAACCCACATTTTAGAGAGTTTTCAGCCGCTATACTCCTCTTTTGAAACAGCCTCTCACGCTCTCCTCAAAGCAAGAATAGCTTCTACTCTTGTAATCTTCCAAAATACTAGAATCCACTTTTCCAGATTATACAGCTAGAAAAAGACCTCTGCCATTACTTAGAATTTTATTGGTGTTTTATTATATTGTGCTTTGATTTTGTACAGTACCTGAAGCCTCTAAACCCGTGATGGTGAAGCTATGGCACAGGTGCCACAGGTGGCACTCAGAGCCATCTTGCTGGGCACACAAGCTGTTGGCTAACTTACCTCCAGCTGAGCATGCACATGCAATTGCACATGCACACATGCGTGATTGCAGAGACCCAGCTGATCTTCAGGCCTCCATTGTGCATGCGCATGATTGCAGCAGGAAATCCAGTTGGTGTTCGGCACTCTCCTGCGCATGCACATGCGATTGCTCATGTGTGCGTGAGTGCCTGAATGCAGTGTGCGTGCATTGCACATGAAAAAGATGCATGCACAAGCAGATGGTGCAGTTGCACATGCAGCACACATGGAGGAGCCGCACGCAAGGGCAGATGGCATGTGCAAAGCACATACTTTTCGGCACTTGGCAAGTAAATGGTTCGCCACCACTGCTCTAAACTGTAATGTCTTATGCATGTTATAAATAATAAACAATAGTAGGTAACTATGAAATGTTCTAGCATTTTTTAAGCTGCTTAATTTCATTTATCTTTTCTCCCTGGTTCAATGATGGAAGGGAGCATATGCTTCTGAGGTGGCATTAGGGTTTTCTTACTGCAACTTCCATTAGCTATTAGAACTCCTTTTTTTTCCAATACGAAACCACAGTTCCAAGAGGTGTACAATGTTTTTATTCTTTCACTGTCATGGTTGATGTACTTCAGTGATAGTTATTGATTAATGCCAGCATCAAGAATATTTTAGCATAAGTGTGTTACTTGACACAATCAAACCTCACAGAAATTGAAGTTGACAGTTTGGAAGACATTGCTTGAATATTATATAAGGAACTTTCCACTTCAGGGATGTATCCCAAAGCACAGTCCTTGTGTAAGTTGCTTTCCTTAACTTCTATGATTTGTAAGTAATGAGTATGCTCTACAGCAGCTTTTCTCATTCAGTTGTCCTCCAGAGATGTTGGATTATAATATTTATCATCCTCAAACACATGAGCTATGACTATGTTGGTAGGGACAGTGGAGATTATAGTCTGATGTTTCAAAAGGCAAACACCTTTCTCTGATTATATTCCTGGAAATACTGTATGGAAGGAATATGGTAATACTGTTGTTTTTTACTTTCATCTGACCTTGTTGCTGAATTTCAGTTTACCTAGAAGATATTAGGATGTAACAACAACACACTTTCACTCTGTTTACATAAAGAACTTCACAGTGACATGATGGGCAGGAGATTCTAGCCGTGACCGTAAGGAAAGCTTAGCAGTAGTATTTTATCAGGAGTGGCAACCAGAAAACTTTGAAAATAAAGTATTTTAAAGGCATCTTAGAAACACCTTAAAGATCCAGAATGATGTTAGAGGGAGGATAAATTTTAAAAAGTTCCTCTGGAGAAAAGGAGAATAACAATATGTCCTTTATAGTATATGATGACTACTCTGAACCCAGCAAGGTTGGGGATAAAAATTAAATTAGAATAAGGTTACCTAGAATACCTCTAATCCTGTGAATTTATTTTGTAATAGAAGAAATGCCTGTATACTTTTGATTTCAAAAAATGAAACACCAGAGTTGATATTTAGATTAGTTATCTGTAGTTATTTGAAGCAAGTATGTGTTGATATTGGTAAACAGAATTTTTTATATGTAGAAATCTTCACATATAATGATGCAATAGCAAACAATACAGATAGATAGATAGATAGATAGATAGATAGATAGATAGATAGATAGATAGATAGATAGATAGATAGATGTGGGAAGATAGTGCTGTGTGTTAAGATAACACACAAAGGAAGCTTGCAAATGAACATTTTGTTCTAAATCGCTCTTCTTTAAAAAAAAACTTAGTGAATGGGGTAAACAGTGCAAGGCATAATAAAAAGTTGTTCTGGAAGTAGACTGAATCTGACAATTTAAATTCTCACCAATATCATACCTTCCTGTCATTTATTCTACTCCCACCCCCCCAAGTCCAATCACAAGATGAAGTTCTTCATTATCTCAATAAGGGACTACAAATTAATATTTTAGGCAGTGAAGAATAGGATGTTAAGAAACTCAACATTCATGCCAGGCATGGCACAGACTGAAGTACATTTTGTGTGTATGCGTGTGTGTATGTGAATGTGTGTTTTCATGAAATAACAATAAGACAGAAGGAGAGATAAGGAAAAAAAGGGAGAAATAAGGAACTTGAAAGTGGTGACTTCCATGAAAGAAATAGAGAACTGAAGACAGCTCTGCTAAAAGCAAAGCCAACCACAGTAGCAGAATGAAGAGTTGATAAACAGACCAGTACTTTGTAATTCCTCTCCAGACAAGGAGAGGATTTGAAATTATCCACAAATGCTTCAGTCGTTATTTGTCAAGAAAAGACTACAAGACAATGGTCTCTGGTAGGTTTGGAACTTTGGGAGATCAGGAAATGGCCATCTTTCTCAAGCCATAGTCAGTGCCTTCAAAAGGATGACTCCTGTATAGTAGAAAGCATCCTGATGGACAACATCACCACATGGTTCGGGAACAGCACCATGCAGGACAGGCAAGCTCTACAGAGGGTAGTGCGCATTGCAGAGCGCATCATCCATACCAAGCTCCCTGAACTGCACTCCATCTACAGACGATGCCGAACTACAGCCAGGAAAATAATGAAGGACCCCAGCCACCCCAACAACAGACTGTTCACCATGTTGTGGTCAGGAATAACGCCTCTGCTCCCTGAAAGCCAACACAGAGAGACTAAGGAGGAGCTACTTCCCACTGGCAATATGGACCCTAAACCAAACCATAACAACCCAGGACTATAAATTATTCCTATAATCTACCTCTCTCAACCACTCCCTAACTTATTCCCCCTCCCTGTCTATACTATTCTTTTGCCCTACTACCTACGGTCACAAGCGGTCGCATACACATTTCACTGCATTTCGTATCATGTATGACTGTGCATGTGATGAATAAAACTTGATTTGATTTGATTTGATTTGATTTGATTTAATTGAGACCCACAAGAGAGCTTTCTGTAGATTCCATCCCCTTGGAATATTGACACTAGAGGCTGTCTGTGTCAGCATTCCCACTGTGGAACAGCATTCCTGAAATAAGGGCAGACTTTTCTTTGCAATTATTTTGGGAAGTTACAAATATCCAAATGACTCCTGAAAGCATGGCAACATGAGATGAAGTGAAGAGGGTTTAGTAATACTTGTTACATTGGATTGTTTTATTTTTATTTTAGCTGTTTTTGCTGTTAGCCTTAATTGTGTTTTAATTCAATTACTGGATTGTAGAATGCATGCTGCTCAGAGTCAGATCTAATTGGAACAGCATATAAATCTTCCTAATAAATTAATAAAGAAATACATCTGAGATGCCATTTTTTTAGCAGCCATCTAGCCCTACTAAATCCTTGAGGTATAGCAACCATGAAAACAGTATGCAAATGATGCAATTATATAATTCAGTTTAATACTCCCTACTCAACACACTTTTTACAATTATTATTTCATTACATCTTCCAAAGAAATATCTGAATAAAGAAATATCCTGGTACAATTTAAAATCTGGTTAATAGCATTTAAATCCAGAAGAAATCCCGTCAGTGATTTGCTTCTTCAGCCAAACTTGCCTTTTGAGTAAAATGCACTTTAAACAGAATTATTCATTAAAATATCTTGAATGGTACAACAGAAGGCTTGTCATGTGCTGTTTTTCTCATTAAAAATATAGCCCACTCATTGGAGTAAACTGCCTTCTGGGCTTTCTTTAGCCATCAAGGGTTTAGATTTCTGCTTCATAAAGCCCAACCAGGCTTCCATTATCCCTTCATTAATAGAACATCCCAATATTTGTCTTTGTTACTGCAGTAAAAAAAAGTTTCAGGCATGTTTTTGTCCCATTAGTATCGGTAGATGCAAAGGGAGCAATAATAGAATGTTGCAAAAACAGCTAAAGCTACAGCAAGAAGAATTTGCTATGCACTGAATATTAAAGCCTAGAAGGAAAAGTAGGTATTTATATTTAAAAATCTTGGCTTCTAATGGGAATGAATGTACAAAAATGCTATTATAATCTTTTCTAGACAGAAGTTTTCCTTATACTCTACCAGATGTAAGTGGGTAATTACTCCCTGCTCTCTGAAATTAGATGTTTTAATGGACATCTGTATGCTCTAGCCACTCCCCTTGGCCTTACTGGTCACCTCAAAATTAACCTTTCCTGTGAAAACCTTCATTTAACCTTTAATACATTATTGCCAAGTAGAGAATGATAGAATTATAAGTATTAGAAAGGCTTCCATGGGCTCGCTTAAGCTTCTGTAATAGGTTCAGAATTGTGAAATCCCTATCTCCCTTCCTTTTACCAAGTTTGGAGACTTATCTGAATCTGAAATGCCACTAGTTTGAGCTTACAGATTCTAGTACATGGCTGATATTGGTATTCAATTTTTTGCAAACTAAAGAGAGCAGCACATTTGAAGTCACATGAGATATCTCAGATAAGTTTTTACACTTAACTTTTTAAAAAACTGTAATACCTCACTCACATACTATGGCAAATGCTTATTCTAGAAAACTCTGAACTGGCCTGTTGCTCTCATTAACTTCCCATTCCGTTCTATGGAAACAACTGTATTCTTAGTCTAATTTGCTTCTATGGGGCTTTTTTATGGCAAGGTCATAGGAGAGGGATGCAGGTAAATGTGGGTCTTAGCCCCATAAACTGCCTGTATTGTTTCACAGCCTGCATGTTCCCTGACTACTAGGCAATACTGTTAGGGTTTTTTTTTTCCGTACTGAAACAGAAATACCGAGTGACAGAGTTAATCTCCTCAAAAATGTTTAAAAATTATTATTGTCCCCCCCTCCCTCAAAGGGGGTGGGCAACGTTTCTAGTAGTGAAGTGTACATTTCCTTAGGGATTTTTTCCCCATCCTGCTCCAAATCCACCAGTTCACAGTTTGTTTTAAATACTGTAGTTTTTTTTTCCTGACGTGTAACTGAGTATACAGAGTATTCTTTTTTTAAAAAATGTATTATCAAATATATTTTTG